>JAJJMB010008936.1:322054-378681 GCA_023531105.1 Papaver atlanticum | reverse complement strand
ACCGATTAGTTATATTGTCTCGACTCAGTCCATAGACAATCACTTTCGGAGAAAGGACTTATAGGTGGAAAAGTTTTAGATTGAGGTATATTTTGGTACCCTCGTCTTTTCACTATATAACATAAAACTTATTATCCGTGTAGTGTTTTAATTGTTGTCCATCGGATTTGTTTTGTTTTATAAGATCACAAGGATGCCTTTCGTTGTATGAAGCCAGGGACGTCAGTGAGTATGATGAAGAATTGGCCACTGGAAGCACCATAATCAACCGTTGGAGAAGTTGAGGAAGTAATTGATCTAGTCAAATATACGGGGTTGTTGCCTGCGGTCGACAATTTGGTTCTTGGTTACGACGGACCTCTTTGTTCCTCTATTGCCGAGAGATTTTACGGGGAAACGGATACTTTGCATTTTCCGTTTGGCGAAATGACGATAACTCCAAATGATGTGAAGTTCATTACCGGGCTAAGCATAGAAGGTAAAGTCGTTAAACACAAATACTACACGCAAGAGCTTGAGTGGGACAAGATTTACGAGTTCACCAAGAATGCGTTCTAATGGGATGAAATGAAGACCAAGTCTGAGATGTTAGTAGGTCAATCGAACCATAGGATATTAAGTCTCGCATGCTTGAGGTACAACTTCATGGGAACAAAGAAGCTTCATGCTGAGGGAAAAGAGGTAACCAAGGAACGTATCTTCGCTACGGACAATGCGTATGTCCTCTACATCCTGGGATCTGTTATCTTCCCCGACGTTTCCGGTGCCCGTGTGAGCGCCAACTTTATTCAGCTATTGTAACCATTTGATAAGATTGACGAATACTTTTGGGGCTCTGCCATCCTTGCACACTCGTTGAACGAGTTGATAACGGTTTCTATTGCTCAAAGGAACCAAATCGGAGGGAATATGGCTTTTCTGCAGGCGTGGATATATTTTTCACTTCTTAATATTTGTTGAAAGGGCTTTTGTGAACAAGTAATGGGACGGTAACTGTTATGGAGACATGTACACCTACAACAGTAAGCCGAAGTCCCAAAATGAGGATTATCTGAGTTGAGACGCCAGTTGGACAACTTGACGACGAAAGATGTTGTCTTTGACTCTTACAAGAAGGATTTGGCTAAAGGAAAAGGAAAGATGGTTGGGTGCGCCGAGAAAGAACGTTATTTTGGACATTTGTTTCACCCAAGAGGATATGTAATGTACAACCCGACGAGAGTCCCAAGACAATGCAGATACGTACAAAAATCTCTATGGAGCACAAGGAATTTAAACTCGATGAGAAAAAATAGAGTCATTAGATAATGATATTGAGATTGTTCACGACCATTTACCATCATGTGAATACTGGGATGGCAGAATTTACAAGAAACATGAAATGGATCAAGGTTTTTAAATCGTAAATCGAATCGTGAATCGTTTTTGAAATTTCAGAATATAATCGTATGTTAAATCGTGAATCGTAGATTCATGGTTGATTATTAAATTGTATATTTTCTTGTAAACAATATTGAACTATGTGGAGTATTTAGCAAAGATGATGTGTTTTTGTAAAGTTTTTTTCTTTGATATTGATATATCCTAATAATATTCGGTAAACATCAAAAAAAGCGAAGTATAATAGTGGTTAGAGGGCACACTTATAACTTAGCAGGTCATCTGTTCGAACCTTCACAATCTCATTTTTGAAAATCGTTTTATGCCTTAAGAAATTAGTCAAGAATCGTAGTCAACCTTGTTTGATTACACGATTCATGGTCAAAACGATTCTTATGTACGATTTGAATCATTTATGAAAAAAATGAAGCGAATCGTCCGATTCACGATTTGAATCGGACGATTTTCGATACCATGATATGGATGGTCATTCGAAAACAGATGATGATGCAATTCCGGGTTACATGTCGTGCTACCTAAACATTTCGCATACTCGAGTTATACGAGTAGATGTGAGGCCCCAGATACAGGACAAAGATACAGCTCTCGAATACTTGGTGCGCATTGTTACTCAATTACGGTTTTGTTAATGGTTTTATCTTGATTTGTTGAATGTTTGTTGTTTAAAATGGAAACATAGAAGACGAGTCAGGAACTTGAAAACCCAAGCAATGTAAGATGTCAGGGAAGGGAAAAATGTTAAGGCCAATGAAAAGATGATTGATGAATTGAACAGTCTTGAATATGTAGAAACGGGTGGAAAGTTTCGGGAACCGAGGTTGTCGAGCAGACAAAGAAAAAGAGGACGAGGTGGTCGTGGACGTGGTCATGGTGGGGATGTTGGTGGTGATGAAGATGTTGATGAATGAATGGTTTCAAACCTATGTCTTTAACTATGGATAATTATGGAGTCAAAGCTTATGTCTTAAACTTATTGTCGAACTATGTTTGGTTATATTCTCAATTTATGAATGACTGAATCTGGTTTCTATTGAAAATTGTTTGTGTTTTCCTAAGATGCGACAAAAGAACTAACTACAATGTGTGTGTTCAAAAAATGCAGGATTCTGGCAGTTTTTCAGTCAGAATAGGTTTATTACCTATATAAAATCCGATATAAACCGATTCTGACAGTTGTCCAGGGGTACAATTTCAAAATCGGGTTTTGTGGGTGCACAACATAGACCGATTTTGGAAATTTCATTCACCTGGTAAGTATTCAGAATCGGTTTATACAAATACATTTAAAGTCCGATTATGGGAAAACAACAAAATCCAGAGTTTTGATAACCTTAAGAATCGGTCTATGTGGGCATCCCATGTAATCCGATTCTTGTGAGGAAAAGTGGCAATTTTTCAGTGCCTTTTTTTTTATAAGAATCGGATTACAAGTGAAATATTAAAAACTGATTGTTTAGAGACAGAATTTTGACAACCTTAAGAATCGGTTTATGTGGACATTCCATGTAATCCGATTCTACTAAAGAAAATTGGCAGTTTTTCTGTAACATTTTTTTGCCAAGAATCGGATTACATGTGAATTTTTAAAAACCGATTGTGGCGAGGATAATTTTATATGATTTTGTTAGGCCACAATCGATCTATGTGGATATCCCTAAAATCTGATTGTGTGAATTGAATTCGAAAAAAATAGCCATTGAGTCTTTATCTATATAAGGACAACCTCTTTGAGCCACTCCCACATCACACACTTATCCTAGAAAATGGAATGAGATCCGGAAGAAGATACGCAGCTCGTCAAAACATTCATCCCCGTCTTCCACGAACGTCCCAACGAACTATATTTAATGTTTTGGAAGAGGGTGAAACAATTCTATTATGAGCGCAGCACTAATCCCAAAAACCGTAAATAGAGAGACTTAGCTTTGCGATTCCAATACATAAAAAAACTCAATGCGAGAGTATGTTAAAGTAAGCAAAATGGTGTTAGACCATCATCCAGAAGATCCCTGTCGTGAAAAAGTGAGTAATCCGAAATTTTACTGCATATCTCATCGTTTAATGTTTGCATACAAAATCGAATAATTGATTTAATTGAACGTGGAACGTTTCAACGACCTATGACGAATTCATAATAGGGAAAAGAAGTTCATTCACCACAAGGAATATGCGGTGTTGCATCGTCGTGCAAGGAGGTTCATTGACGAACATTTAATGTGTCGTATTCTAGAATTCGCATACTGAATTGTGCTATATATGTAATGTGCTAATTTCCACAATCGATTTATGTGGACATTAGCAAAAACTGATTCTGGGTTTTCTTCGTCAATTGAAAAAACTCAACCAAGAATCGGTCTACAACTGCACTAACATCAACAAATTTTCAATGAGTTTCGTAGGGTAACATATCGCAAATTTCTTCAGTAGCAGCTTCCCGGGATGTCACACGTTCCTGAATTACTCCTGTCTAGGAAAGCTTACTGTTGAATTATTTGACATTAATCCTGGAGCCAATTATGCTGAAAAACCTCGATATAATAACGTTGACGTCCCTTGCGTTTTGTAAGACCAGTATATAGCCAAACTACCTAATCCACTCTCCAACCTGACCACAAGCGACCGGTCCCTAGTTGTAATGATCACAAAAATCAGTGATACTGTTCCTAGTTACCTACTGCGGTTATCTAACAATGTGGTTTTATTGGCATTACTACTGTCATCGAGATGTCCTTGGCTTTGGAATATGTTCCACCCAAGATTTCAACGTTCCCTGCCCCTCATATGACAATAGCACCTGACCCAATCCGTCCAGCATACTTTCTCACACCCTCGACAGGTGACCCGTCGTCTGCTCTGGTACCGTTTGTGATGACCCTCCACAGATATTTGCCATACTAAGCCATTGTCGTCGTCCAACGGTGTTGGGTTTTTAAAGGGTGCAGCAGGGGTCATATAACAACAACTTCCGGAATGTCACATATTCCGGGATTACTCCCGCCCAAGCATGATGAGCTGCAGAGTTTTTTGCCAACTCTAGAGCCAATTGTGCTGAAAAGGCCCCGATGTTAGGAAAAGAAAAACCATGACGTACCTATATTCCATTGCCAACTCTCGAGGCAACTATGCTGAAAAGGCATCGGCAAAACATGAAAAAAAGAATTGATTTTTCAAGAACACATCAAACCATAGTCGGCTGATATGATGGCCTACATATGTCGATTCAGGGTTGATTTTCTTCATATAAACACAAGATATCAGCAAATATTGATAGATATACATACTATGGTGACCTAAACACCATCCATACAAATGATATGAATGATCATACCAACCTATTATAGCTTAAAACCTATAAAACAAATTGGTATCTCCTTAATAGGAATCATCGATTGATTGTATCCTAAAAATCCTACAGAACCATGTTTGTTTCCTTTGACCAAAATTAGTCGATATAAATGTTCACCCCTGCCGTTTTTTTGTTGATATAACATCAAAGCCAATATCGATCGACGAGTATCTGCACATAAGTCGACTGTCTAGAATTGGCTAATGTGAACATTCATATCGACCAACCATCCATATTTTTCTCTAATTGTATGCCTACACTTTAATATCAAGGGTAATTTAGTATTTTCACATATTGTAGACACCTTTTATTAACCCCTTACCCTTGCTCTCGATGGAACGACCCCAAATCTGTATGCCTCGAATTAGTCAGGCGAACTAGGTGACTTTTGGGGTTGGGGTAGTAATGGTAAATAGGTGAGTTCTGGGTTTCGGGTTAACAATGGTAAATAGGTGAGTTTATGAGCTCTTTCTCAAATTCTAGGTTTGTTTATCATTTTAAGGACCGCGGCTGGAGGAAATTTTTGGAGGAAATGAATGGAAATTACAGTAGTAAATATACCATTCGAGGTCGGAGGGAAGCTGAAGAAACTATTGATTTTGCTTGTTGGTCATCTTGGTGAGCTATTATTGAGCGAAATAATAGTTTCGTCAGCTCTCCTTCAATCTCTGATGGTAATTAGGTTTTTTATTTTTATTTTTTTAATTGGCATTGGGTTCTTAAGAAATGCACTTTCAGGTCAGTTTTATGCTAATTGAATTAAGTTTCTTGAACTTTTACTGTTTGTGGAAATGCCTATGTGAAAAATAGTGTTTAATTTTTCAAACCGGTTGATAGGAGTAAAGTTGGGGTCTCTCTTGACTAGGACATGGGACCTAGAAATTACAGCAATATTGACTAAAATGATAGTTTTGAATGATTTGGAACAAGTATGTATGATGTATTGCAGGTCTTTATCAATATACAGGACAGTTTCTTTGATAGGAAAAGTCTGTAAAAAATTGATGGTTTGGATGTTTCTAAGGAAGTTTCTTACAATGAAGACTTATCTCTAAGGATAAGTCAACAGGTTGTTAAAGTTGAGAAAGTATCCACTTGGTGATATTTTTTATACTTGAAAGTGGTTGGCATACTAAATTCGTCTAAATAGAATTTCTCTTAAACTCTTAAGAGTGTTTGACTTCCTTAGAATGATCATTTGGTTAGTAATTGAGACATGGTTATAGAGCTTCAATGGCTTTCTAAGATATAAATTGAGTTCTAGAGAAGGGAATTTTGTTTTCTATGTGCGTATGTGGTGTGATACAGAGCAAAGGAAACCAGACATAATTTGAGACCCTGTTCTTGTGCCAATACTGAAGAAGCATACATCAGGAGTGGATCGATGTCAAGATACACACAGATTGATGATAACTACGACAACATAGAACAGGTATGTTACTTTGATTATTAGTTCAAACTTATAACAGTAAAGGGTTATTCAAAATTGTAGTTTATTCCTTAGAACAGGCACTTGTAGCAGTTTACATCAAAAACATTACTTTTACTTTCTTTGAATCTTAGGTGGTATTAGCTCTTATTCAAGCTGGTCTAGAATCCACAAGTTTGATCGTTGGTATTGATTTCACAAAGAGCAATGAGCGGAAAGGTGCGGTATCATTCAACAACAAGTCTCTGCATCACATTGGAGAAGTTACAAATCCGTACGAGTTAGCGGTAACAGTTATTGGGGAAACTCTTTCAGCTTTGAATAACGAGGATACTAATCTCATCCCTTGTTTTGGATTCGGAGATGGTTGGTGCATTACCTAATCGTATTGTGATTTATATAGTTTTCTAATAGACCTAATTATTAACTTATCATTAAAAGAGAATTACATCCTATCTTGCAGAAACAACAGTTGATGAGGATGTATTTAGTTTTTATTCAGATCAAAGACCATGTAATGGTATTGAGGAAGTACTGGATCGTTACAGAGAACTTGTTCCTCAAGTTCGCCTAGCTGGTTTGTTCAAATTGTCCCTTAATACTATGTTAAATACTTAAATTGTTCGTAGAGATCTAATAGAAGGGTCAATTTCTTCTAAAAATGTGACAGGGCCAACATCTTTCGCTCCCATAATTGAAACGGCTATAGATATTGTGGAGAACAGTGGACGTCGATATCATGTTCTTCTCATTATTGCGGATGGTCAGGTTAGTCTTATTTTTTAAGTTAATGTAATTCGTTCTGTGAAGGTCACTAGTAAGCTAGTAGTAGTCGAGCCTAATGGTGCTTGCGGCTTTTCTTATTTCTGTTTGGTCCACTATCAGTTTTTGTGTATTAGTGAGGAATAAAAAGATCCAAGTTACAAATCCCAGTTATAAAATTCAGGGCCTGAACATCCTCTAAACCACCTTAGTGCTATGTACGCTTGGGCATCCAGAAGTGGTTCTGATCTTTTGATACGAAATTGGTGATATAGGTTACAAGAAGTTCCAACACAGGAGTAGGTCAGTTAAGTCTACAGGAACAGGAAACAATTGACGCTATAGTTAAAGCGAGGTAACTATTTGACTGAGAAATGTTATAACATTTCTGCAATTTACATCATCGTTTATAAAGTTCTTCTGATGAAGCTAATCTCCTGCACATGTGTAGTGAATATCCGTTATCAATCGTTTTAGTTGGTGTTGGTGATGGACCCTGGGATATGATGAAGGAGTTTGACAACAATATTCCCCATCGAACATTTGATAATTTTCAGGTTCGTAATCTGAAAATGAAACGATATCACTTTATGATCTCTAATGTCAACTCCTTAGTTTTCATTCTTTTAACTTTGATGCTTCAACTTCAAGTTCATTGTGTCGTTGTGTTTCTCCCCCGCAGTTTGTGAATTTAACGGAAATCTTGAGCCAAGATATCTCTATAGAGCAAATGCACTCCGAAATCGCTCTTGCAGCATTGATGGAAATACCTTCACAGTACCTTGCAACTTTAGAGCTTCAGGGTCTGCGGTAATGGTTTGACAGAGTTGGAACATTTTATCAGTTAACTTTATCTTTTGAAAAGAATTTTAATGTCAAATGTGTATTTCCTGCAGCCAGAGACACGAGAGGTGGAGGAGTCCACTACCTCCTCCTATTAATCGCCAGCAATCACCTTTACCTTTTCCGACTGGTCAACAATCACGTGATTATTTTGCTAATAGTGATACTTCTTCGAATTCTCGCTCAGCAGAGGACACATGTGAAGAGGTATACTAACTACACTGCGATTTTTCATTTGTGAAGCATTTTTACTACTTACATTTACACTTGGGACTTCTATGGATGCCATTTGTTTTGTTTACAGGTAGTCTGTCCTATATGTCTTGAGAATTCTAGAGATCTAGCTTTTGGATGTGGCCATCGGGTAATTCAAATTTCCAACAAACATTTGTACTTCTACTTTCTCCATGCTAGAATTTTTAAGTTGCCACTTATTCCATTAATTGAGTTCTTGTAAATTTTCCAGACATGCCAGGAATGCGGAAGCGAATTATCACTGTGTCCCATCTGTCGATCCCCAATAAGTATAAGGATCAAACTTTACTCATGAGCTATCACTGTTGATAGTTCGCAAATTGTTTGCCAATAATTTGTAATTTGATTAAAGCAAAAGAGCTTTTGTTTGATATTCCATCTGGTTTCAGTCTCTGTTTTCACTCTGTTTTACACTATACCTAAAGGCACCAGGGTTTCCACTCCAGGCTGTTGCCTGTGGTGGCCCTTTCTTGGATCAGCCCCTATCAATAAATGTTCAAGCTGAACAGCACAAACCTAGTGAGAACAGGTGATTCACATTCATAAATAGCAACTCTATATGCTCTGCTATAAACAAGCATTAGCAAGAACGGAAAATACTTAAGTTTCATAGAATAATCTTAGCCTATAGCATTAGCAACTGGCAGAAGTACATAAATAAAAACCTAAATTTTAAACAAGAGTTTCGAAATAAAAATGTGATCATCAGAGATAAGAAATAAAATGTTGAACATTTCTAAGAGGAGAAATTAAATCAACCAAAAGGAGAAAAGAAATTTAATTTTACTCGACATCTTCGATTTTGGGTGAAGAGCCACCTTGCTGATAAATCTTAGCTCTGATAGAGTTGCATAAATTCTCCATTGCCGTCCTCTTGACATTTACATCCTCGACATCAGCTAATACATTATCATCCAACCACTATTGACTGCATCCTCGATCTTCTTCTTATCATCCTCGGATAGCTTCCATCGGCCTATATCTGCAAAATCCAAAAAATCAGATCTATATTTGGAAGTTGTAAAAAAAGGGGTCCTATATTTGTAAATTACCCACTGTTAGTATTAGCCATGTCAATGTCTAATTTCTGAGAGGACATCCATTCTCTGTTTTTTGCTTTTTGTGAATATAAACCTCACTTTCGTCCTAAAATAAATATGCCTGTAGCGAGTTCCTTTCATGAAAAGGTATGTGTTGTGCTTGCAGGTCTTTATCAATCCAGAAAAAGTGTTGATAGAAGGAAAAGTCTGTAAATTGAGAATTTTGATTGATTCTATGAAAGTTTCTTTCAATGGAGACTAAAGACAAGTCAAGAGGTGGGTTGTTAGCCCTTGAGAGGATATCCACTTCGTAATCATATTTTTATACTTGCAAGTGGTTGCCATACAGAAGTAGTCTACCATGACTTTGTTTTTGACTTTCTGATAATGATCATTCATTCCTTTTGCTTGGTAACTGACACATGTTTGTAGAGCTTCAATGGCTTTCCAAGATTTAGATTGAGTTGTATGTGGTGTGTGATACAAAGCAAAGGAAACCCGCAGACACAAGTTAAAGGACTATTCACCCGCATACATCAGGAGTGGATCGATGTCAATATACACACAGATTGATGGAAACGATGACACCTTAGAACAGGTACGTTACTTGAGCAACCCTATAACGATATCAAAATAGTAGTTTATTCCTTAGAACAGGTATTTCTGGCAGTTTACGTACATCAAAAATGTTTTCTATGTATCTTAGGTGCTGGATGCTCTTACTAATGCTGGTCTAGAATCCACAAGCATGAAAGTTGGGATTGATTTCACAAAGAGCAATGACTGGACAGGTGCTAAATCATTCAACAACAAGTCTCTGCATCACATTGGTGAAATTACTAACCCGTACGAGCAAGCGGTAACAGCTATTGGGAGACCTCTTTCATTTCTGAATAAGGAGGATAACAATCTCATCCCTTGTTTTGGATTTGGAGATGGTAAGTGCATCCCATGATCTCATTGTCATATATATAGTACTCATAAAGCTAATTGTTAAATTATCATTTTTAAAATCGAATTTCCATTTTGTCTTGCAGCATCAACGACGGATAAGGATGTATTTAGTTTTTATTCGGATCAAAGATCATGTAACGGGGTCGAGGAAGTACTGGAGCGTTATAGAGAACTTGTTCCTCAAATTCGTCTAGCTGGTTGGTTTGTTCACATTGTTTCTTTTTATTATGTTATATAAATTGTTTGTGGAGATCAACCTCAATTTCATGACAGGACCAACATCTTTCGCTCCAATAATTGAAACTGCTATAGATTTTGTGGAGAACAGTGGACGTCGATATCATGTTCTTCTTATTATTGCAGATGGTCAGGTTAGTCTTATTTTATGGTGCTTAGGGCTTTCTCCACCATCAGTTTTAGGGTATTAAGTGATATGCACTCTTGGACTTTCCGAACTCATTGGTGATATAGGTGACAAGAAGTTCAGACACAGAAATAGGTCTGTTAAGTAGGCAGGAACAGGAAACAATTGATGCTATAGTTAAAGCAAGGTAACTATTTGGCGAAGAATATCGTAGGCTTTCTGCGAGTAACATCATTTATTCTTTATGAATTCTTCTGGTGAAGCTAACCTCCTCCACTTCCTCCACTTTTGTAGTGAATATCCATTATCAATTGTTTTAGTTGGTGTTGGTGATGGACCCTGGGATATGATGAAGGAGTTTGACCATAATATTCCCCATCGAACTTTCGATAATTTTCAGGTTCGCTATTTAAAATTAAAGCACTAGCACTTCATGATCCGGAATGCCAACACCTTAGAAATCATTTTATTTTATTTTAACTTTGAAGCCTTCAAGTTCATTAAGTTTCTTTGTTGTGTTTCTCCCACACAGTTTGTGAATTTTACGGAAATTTTTAGCCAAGATATCTCTATAGAGAATATGAGCTTAGGAGTTGCACTAGCAGCGTTAATGGAAATACCTTCACAGTACCTTGCAACTTTAGAGCTTCAGCGTTTAGGGTAAGGGTTTAACAGCGTAAGAATGTTTAATCAGTTCTAACTTTATGTTCTGAAAAGAATTTCATTGTCAAATGCGCATTTTTTTTTTTTTTGTAGCCGCACACACGAGGGGTGGAGGAGTCCACTACCTTCTCCAAATAATCACCAGCAATCACCTTTACCTCTTCCCAGTGATCAACAACCACGTGATGAATCTGCCAATACTGCCGCTCCTTCGAATTCTCGCTTGTCAGAGGATGAAGAGGTTGACATAAGTGCGCTGAGATTTTCAATTTGTGAAGCATTTTAACTGCTTATATTTATACTTCTTGAGAGTTGAGACTACTAACCATTTGTTTGCTTTACAGGCATTACTCTCTCCAATATGTTTTGAGAATCCTAACAACATTGTTTTTGGATGCGGACATCGGGTAATTTAAATTTCCAACATAGACTTGTAATTTCATTCCTAGAATTTGTAAGTTGCCATTGATTCCATTACGATGTTTTGATGGATTCCTTATAATTTTTCCAGACATGCCAAGAATGCGGGAGCGAATTATCACTATGTCCCATCTGTCGAAACCCAATAACTATCAGGATCAAAATTTACTCATGAGAGAAATCACTCTTGATTGTTTGAATTTTTTTGTCGATAATTTGTAATTTTATTGAACCACAACAGCTTTTGTTTGATATTCTTCTATTTGGTTTCTGTCTCTTTATGAGGCTCATAATATAATGGTAGCCTGTAGCATAGCAACTAGAAGAAGTACAAAAAACTTAGTAAATAAAAACCTAGAATTTAACCAAGTACACGAAATAGATCAAAATGTGATCATCTGAGAAAAGAAATAAGAGTTCAAGATCACTAGGATGGGAAATTAATTAGATGAACGAAATAGTCTTCAGCAGAAACAGTCAATATACCGTTTGCATCAATTTCGAAACATTCTGTAATCGTAGGAACACCGCGGGGTGCTGGAGGAATTCCTTCTAACCTAAACTGACCCAACAAGTTATTGTCACTAGTTCGAGTTCTCTCACCCTCGTACACCTTAATAACCACACTAGTTTGTCCATCAGAGGTAGTAGTGAAGTTGTCCTCCTGCTTCTTGGTAGGGATTGTAGTGTTCCTTGGGATCAACACATACATAACACCTCCAACTGTCTCAACGCAAAGAGAAAGAGGGGTGACATCCAACAGCACCAAATCCTGCACCTTCTCATTACCCACACCACTCAGAATAGCAGCTTGCACTGCCGCACCATAAGCTACAGCCTCGTCAGGGTTGATGCTCTTGCAGAGTTTCTGTTGGCGCAATGCGGAAGTGTGATGGGTTTATGGAAATTGATTTATGGCTTATTTATGGAAAATGTGTTTGGAAATGATTTAATGAAAAAGAGGTTGGTTAATTGAAAAGAGGAGGCTTTGATTAATTAAGGAAATGAAAATGTTTACAAGGGAATTTAGTGTAGCACTTTGGCTTACTTACTCTAGCACTCAACTCTTACCAACTCTCACTCACTTGAGTTTTTGATTGTTTTTGATCTTGAGTTTTTTGGATGATTACAAATGAAACTATCCTTGCCTATTTATAGGCCAAGCTAACTGATACTAGTTTCTTCTCGAGTATTCTTTATATTTCTAGCACTAAGCAACCGACCTTGCCACTTCTAGAATTCTTTAGCTCCGTACAACTGATGATAGCAAACTTTAGTTTGCTCTAGAACATTCTTTGACCAACTCTTATCTATCTAGTTTGACTAACTAGATTTTTTTGGATTTTCAAAATCACAAATTAATTAATATTTCTAACACCCCCTCTTAATTTGTGATATTTAGCTTACCTCTAAAATGATTGAATTTATCCATTGTAACTGCTTTTGTGAAAATATCAGCATTTTGTTCTTGTGTGGGACAGAATTGGAGCTCGATTTCCTTGTTTTCTACCAACTCTCTGATAAAGTGGTGTCGTATTTCTATGTGCTTCGTCCGTCCGTGGAAGACTGGATTTTTTGTCATTGCGATTGTAGACATATTATCACAGTAGATAGTTGTCGGCTGATTTTTCCTTTGTTGTAGGTCAGTCAGTATTCTTCTCAACCATACTGCTTCACATGCTGCACTTGTTGATGCTATGTACTCTTCTTCGGCTGAAGATAGTGCTACCGTACTTTGTTTTTTAGAACTCCAAGAGATAACTTTTGTTCCCATACAGAAAACATAGCCTGATGTGCTCTTTCGCTATCTGTGAAGCCAATTAAATCATTATTTTTTTCTTTTGTATACTTGATGCCAAAATTCTTTGTTCCCTTGATATACCGAAGAATTCTCTTAGCGGCGGCATAGTGTAATTTGCTTGGCTTGCTCATAAACCGAGAAACAATGCTGGTTGCATTGACTATGTCTGGCCTTGTTTTTGTTAAGTAGATCAGTGAGCCGACTAGACTTCTGAATAAGGTTGGATCAACTTTTGTCGCTCCATCATTTTTTGCCAACTTCTCATTAGTAGCCATTGGAGTTGCAATTGGTTTGCAATCTATCATGTTGAACCTTTTCAGCAAGTCCTCTGCATATTTTTCTTGGGAAATGAATATTTCTTCTGGAGATTGTTTTACTTGAATCCCAAGAAAATATCGCATAAGTCCTAAGTCTGTCATCTCATATTCTTTCATCATCTCCTTCTTAGATTTTTCTGCCATCTCTTGTTTTGTGCTGGCGTAAATTAAATCATCAACGTAGAGACAGACAATTAGGAAGTCCGTACCTTGTTTTCTGATGTAGAGTGATGGCTCACTTGGACTTTTTTCAAATCCATTATCTAGGAAGTATTTGTCTATTTTGTTGTTCCATGCACGCGGTGCTTGCTTGAGGCCATATAGTGCTTTGCGGAGACGATATACCATTTTTTCTTTTCCTTTGCGGGCATATCCTTGAGGTTGTTCCACGTACACCTCTTCTTCAAGTTCTCCGTTTAGGAACGCCGACTTTACGTCTAACTGGTAGACTTTCATTTTTAGTTGAGCTGCCAAAGCTAACACCATCCGGATTGTTTCCATGCGAACGACTAGGGCGAATGTCTCGTTGTAGTCAATTCCTGGTTGCTGGGAGTATCCTTTTGCAACTAGCCTTGCTTTGTGCTTTTGAATTGACCCATCTTCATTATATTTTGTCTTGTAGACCCATTTCAGACCAATTATTTCTTTGTCAATTGGCTGATTAACAAGCTCCCATGTCTTATTTTTCTCGATTACTCGCATTTCTTCATCCATGGCATGTCTCCATTTTTCTTCTTTTGCCGCTTCCTCATTTTTTTGAGGTTCTAGTGCTATAAATGCACAATTAGATATATCATAAATATCTCTTAGGGAACGCACTTTTCTAGGTGGGGCATTTGATTCAGATGAACTTGGACTTTGTTGTGTTGGACTAGGAGATCTCGGGCTTACTGGTGGAGTATTATCTTCTTGACGTGGCTGATCTGGCTCGTCTTCGAAGAGTAGTGGCAACTGATGTTTTTATGGTTCATCATTCCAATCCCATGATTTGAATTCATCAAAGATAACATCTCTTGAAATTACCAGTTCCTTTGTATTTGGATTTAGAAGTCTATATGCTTTAGACTCTTCGCTGTATCCGATGAATATTAGCTTTTCTCCTTTTTCATCAAATTTTTCTCTATGTTGGGATGGAATATGAGAATATGCTACGCAACCAAAAATTCTGAAAGAAGTTACCTCAGGCTTTTTCTTATGCCAAGCTTCATATGGAGTTTTGTTGAGAACTGCTTTTGTTGGCGAGCGATTAAGGATGTAGACTGCCGTGTTGACTTCTTCTGCCCAGTAGCTGTTGGGTAGCTTCCTTGCTTTTAACATACTGTGAGCCATTTCTACGATTGTACGATTTTTCCTTTCCGCGACGCCGTTTTGTTGTAGAGTGTATCGGACGGTGAGCTCCTTTTTAATTCCATTTTCTTTGCAGTAGTTGATAAATTCATTTGAAGTAAATTCTCCACCACGGTCTGTACGGAAAACCTTCAATTGATGGCCACTTTGCTTCTCTACCAACGCCTTGAACTCTAAGAATTTAGTGAATGCCTCGGACTTTTGCTCGAGAATATACACCCACATCATCCTGGTATAATCATCCACAAATAAGAGAAAATATCTTCTGTTGTTGAGTGAGGTTGTTCTTGTCGGACCGCAGATATCGGCGTGCACCAATTCGAGGGGCCTTCTTGCTCTCCACGATTTATTTGTAAATGGAAGTCTATGAAACTTCCCAAGAATACAACCTTCACATATTTTATCTCCACCGCTGATATTAGGAAGACCGATTACCATGTTCTTTGATTTTAGAACCTTCAAGGATATGTAGTTGAGATGCCCGTATCTCAAATGCCATAACTTGCATTCATCAATATGATTGGTACTCATTGCACAATTTCCAATTGACGGCATAGATAGAGGAAAGACAAAATTTTCTGACATTTTTACTTTTGCCACCAATTGCTTATTAATTTTATAATAAATTGTGCATTCTCCGTCTTCAAAATGTAGTGAGTACCCTTTTCTTATAAGTTGTCCAACACTTAATAAATTTTGAGCTAGGCCAGGAACATAAAGAACATCAGATATGTATTGAGTTTTACCTGACCTTGTACGTACGGATATGACTCCTCTTCCTTCAACATTCTGGAACTTTCCATCTCCGAGTTTGACCGGTGGAATCTCTTGCTCCTCCAATTTTACAAAATATTCTTTGTTTCCTGTCATATGGCTGCTGCATCCGCTATCAACGTACCATATACCTTGCGCTTCTTGTTGCGAGGTGAGGCAGGAATAAAATACTTGATTTTGAGAATCATTTTTCTCGGTATAGTTAGCTTCATTCAGCCAACAATCTTTTTCCATGTGATTTAATTTATCACACTTGGTGCACTTGTACTTGCAATTTTCAGTTGAATGGCCAAACTTTTTGCAGACATTACAACGGAGATTTGAGGAGTAATTTCTTCTGTACCTTTTGTTGTTGTTTCTATAACCTCCTTTTCCACTTGCACGTCCGCGGTAGTAATTTCTGGGTCCTTGATTTGAAGTTGACCCTTTCTCGTGAGGTGATGTTGATGACGATCCCCCTCTGGAGCTTTCTTTTTTGGCTTCCATATTTTTCTTTTCACTGAAATTTATTTTTGATTGAAATGCCTGCTCCAATGGTTGTTCCGCGAACCTATTTATTCTTTTCTCGTGCGCCTCTAATGAACCCATTAATTCATGCACCGAGAGAGTCGATAAATTTTTTGACTCCTCAATGGCAGCGACGATATGGTCGAATTTAAACGGTAAGCTTCTTAAAACCTTTTCTACAACTCTTTTATTTTCTATGGTATCTCCATAACTACTGATTTGATTTACTATTCCAGTAACTCTTGAAAAGAAGTTCTGGATAGTTTCATTTTCTTTCATAAGTAAATTGTCAAAATCTCGCCATAAATTTTGTAGTTTTATGGAGATTACCTTTTCCGAACCTTGGAATGCAACTTTGAGAATATTCCAGGCCTCCTTCGAAGTTTTTGCCACCGAAATTCGAGGAAAAATAGCTTTGCTTACCCCTTGTTGTAGAAACAGTAGTGCTTTAGCATCTTTCTTCTTATTTTCTTTGTACTCCTTTTTCTTTGCATCCGTCCATGAAGATAGAGTTTCTGCCGACTCGGGTACATCATAACCTTCTTTTACAAGATCCCATAGGTCTTGAGAAATAAACAATGTCTTCATTTGTAGACTCCAATAATCATAACTCTCACCATCAAAAATTGGAATTAAACTTTGGCATAATTGAAACCTTGAATACTTTGGTTAATTGCCATGGGTAGAGTTTTGGGATTACTGGGTTAAGTTGGCTCTGATACCAAATTTGTTGGCGCAATGCGGAAGTGTGATGGGTTTATGGAAATTGATTTATGGCTTATTTATGGAAAACGTGTTTGGAAATGATTTAATGAAAAAGAGGTTGGTTAATTGAAAAGAGGAGGCTTTGATTAATTAAGGAAATGAAAATGTTTACAAGGGAATTTAGTGTAGCACTTTGGCTTACTTACTCTAGCACTCAACTCTTACCAACTCTCACTCACTTGAGTTTTTGATTGTTTTTGATCTTGAGTTTTTTGGATGATTACAAATGAATCTATCCTTGCCTATTTATAGGCCAAGCTAACTGATACTAGTTTCTTCTCGAGTATTCTTTATATTTCTAGCACTAAGCAACCGACCTTGCCACTTCTAGAATTCTTTAGCTCCGTACAACTGATGATAGCAAGCTTTAGTTTGCTCTAGAACATTCTTTGACCAACTCTTATCTAGTTTGACTAATTAGATTTTTTTGGATTTTTAAAATCACAAATTAATTAATATTTCTAACAGTTTCTTCCCATTAAAAAAATCCTTCAGCAGAGATTGCACCTTTGGAATTCTAGTGGACCCTCCAACAAGCACAATTTTGTGAACGGAGCTCTTATCCATTTTAGCGTCCTTCAAACACTTCTCAACAGGTTTCATGCATTTCATGAACAAATCCAAGTTCAACTCTTCGAATTTAGCACGGAATAATGACTGCTTCGTACAGAGAATCAAGCGTAATGGTTGTCCTTGTAGTGGATGAGAGAATCCTCTTTTCTCTCTCACATGATGTTCTCAACCTCCTAAGAGCCCTTGGGTTTCCACTAATCTCTATCTTGTGCTTCCTCTTAAACTCTTCAACAAAGTGATTCAACAATCTGTTATCATAGTCCTCCCCTCCAAGATGAGTATCTCCAGATGTAGCCTTGACTTCAAAGATACCCTTTTTAATGGTGAGTAGTGAAACATCAAAGGTACCACCACCAAGATCAAAGATAAGAACATTCTCTGCACCATCACTTGTTGCCCTCTTATCGAGGCCATAAGCAATAGCAGCCGCCATTGGTTCACTAATGATTCACATTACATTAAGGCCGGCAATTTCACCTGCATCCCTAGTAGCTTGACGCTGAGAATCATTAAAGTAAGCAGGGACTGTAATAACAGCATTCTTAACATTTGTACCAAGATATTGTTCGGCAGTTTCCTTCATCTTAATGAGAACCATGGATGATATTTCCTCAGCTGAAAACATTTTATCTTTGCCCTTGCAATTGACTTGAATCATGGGTTTGTCATCTTCACCAGCAATGACTTTGAAGGGCCATAGCATGATATCATTCTGAACACAGCTGTCGCTGATTTTCCTTCCAATTAAACGTTTTGCATCTACAAAATAAAAAACAAATTCAAAAACTCCTATGTATAGCTGAACACTCTCCTCACACTATTCAGATATCAAGTTTGATCCCCTAACGGGAAAAAATCACAATAATTGAGAAGGGTACGTAGATTTGGATTGGCTGCACTCCTACACCAAATCTATCAGGATTTATCAGGGTTTCAACGAGTCCAGGAACTTGTATAGTTTTGATACAAAGGCAGGGGATCGAAGATATCACTAGTAATGCAGTATAACCAAGTATAAAGAATAATAGTGATATTAAGCTTGACGTAAATCTGTCAAAATTAAAGCTTACCGAAAACGGTGTTGATAGGATTAAGAGCAGCTTGATTCTTTGCAGCATCACCAATCATGCGTTCAGTACCAGTAAAAGCAACATATGAAGGTGTAGTTCTGTTCCCTTGATCATTCGCAATAATCTCTACATGATCACTTTGCCAAACAGCAACACATGAATATGTTGTCCCTAATTCTATTCCTATTGCTGCTCCTTCTTCTCCTCCTATTCTAGCCATGGTAAGTAATAACAAGTAAAAAAGAAAAAAGAAAAAAAAATATAATTGAATTGTGAAGAGTATTGAAGATGATTTTCAAGTTTGAGCCTTGAGAGTTGAGGTTCTATTGTGGCAACTATCGGGCTTCTGGAGTAAAAGTCAGACATGTTTTTTGTTTTTAGGACTCTGCTACACTCACCGAGGATCAGGTCTCGTGGATAATCCCGACATTCACAAAACTCCTCTCCTCTTCCAAACCGTGGATCCGTGAAATATTTTTGTATCTGATTCTTGTACGTAATCCACCTCTGGCAGCTTTTGTACTGTAAAAATATTTTCTTATCTTGGTTGTGTTTCCCCGACGCATTTCGTGAATTTAATAGATACGTTAAGCCAAGATATCTCTACTTGTATCTACCTATATCCATTTGTTTGCTTTACAGGTAAACTGTCTTATATATCCTAGTGAACTCGCTTTATTACAGGCATCGCGTAACCTACATTTCCATTATCCAAACATGCCAAGAATGCGTATGCGGGAGAGAAGTATCACTGTGGAACCCAAAAAGTATCAGGATCAAACTTCATTAATGAAGAATCACACTTTCTGATTGTAATTTGATTTAGGCACGTCTGATATTCTATGTTTAGTATACTATGCCTAAAATGCACCAAGGATTCCACACCGGGATTTAGCCAGTGACCTTTCTTGGGTTATCCCGTATCCTGCTCTGCTAATATGCAACTCTATATGCTAGAGCGAATAGAAAAACTCATAAATAGCAACTCTATATGCAAGCACCATCAACCAACACGGCATGTAGCTACTCGAAGAAATACTTGAGAACTAAAATTCATAGCCAATAAACTTAGCATGTAGCATAGCAACTGGAAAAAGTACATAACAGATAAATAAAAACCTAACAATTAAAGTTTTTCGAAATAGAAAATGTGATTTCTAAAGAGGGGAAATTAGGTGAACCAAAAGTAGAAAAGAAACTTCACTTAATTTACTCGACTTCTTCGATTTTGGGTGCAGAACCACCTTGCTGGTAAATATTAACTATGATAGGGTTGCATAAATTCTCCAAGGCAGTCCTCTTGTCGTTTACGTCATCTACATCAGCTAGTTCATTATCATCCAACCACTGAATGGTACTTTCCACTGCATCCTCGATCTTCTTCTTGTCAGCCAATGCTAGCTTCCATCCAAACTTACTGACCGTGTTCCTCATGCTGTATGTATAATTCTCAAAGGAGTTCCGAGATTCTACCTTCTTCCTGTGTTCTTCGTCTTCAGACTTGTATCTCTCAGCCTCAAGAACCAACCTCTCAATCTCAGCCGTCGATAACCTCCCCTTGTTATCTGTAATAGTGATTGAATTTTTGTTCCGTGATGTTTTATCCTCAGCAGACACATGCAAGATACCATTTGCATCCAAATCAAAGCATACTGTTAACTTGGGTACACCTCGTGGTGCTGGAAAAATGCCTGTTAACTCGAACTCGCCCAACAAGTTATTGTCACATGTTCTAGCTCTCTCACCCTCATAAACCTTCACCCACACACTGCTCTGTTCGTCATAGTTAGTAGAGAAGCTGTCCTTTTGCATCTTTGTTGGAATGGTGTTGTTCCTTGGGATTAACACATTCATAACACCTCCAACTGTTTCAATACCAAGAGAAAGAGGAGTCACATCCAACAACACCAGGTTCCGCACTTTTTCATTACCCTCGCCATTCAACTGAGCAGCTAGCACGGCAGCACCATAAGCCACAGCCTCATCAGGGTTGATGCTCTTGAATAGTTCCTTCCCATTAAAAAACTCTTGCAATAGAGACTGAACCTTGGGAATTCTAGTAGACCCACCAACAAGGACAACTTCGTGCACAGAGCATTTATCCATCTTAGCATCAGTCAAACACTTCTCAACAGGTTCCATGCATTTCATGAACAAATCCAAGTTCAAATCTTCGAATTTGGCACGAGTAATGGACATATCGAAATCAACTCCTTCGCACAAAGAATCAAGCGCAATGGTCGTCCGAGTAGTAGATGACAGGCACATGCTGTTCTCAACCTTCTAAGAGCCCTTGGGTTTCCACCAATGTCCTTGTTGTGCTTCTGCTTGAACTCTTGTACAAAGTGATTAAGCATCCTGTTATCAACATCCTCTCCTCCAAGATGAGTATCTCCAGCTGTAGCAAGGACTTCAAACTTACCCTTGCTAATGGTGAGTAGTGAAACATCAAAGGTACCACCTCCAAGATCAAAGATAAGAACATTCTCTGCGTCATCACTAGTTGCCTTTTTATCAAGACCATAAGCAATAGCAGCCGCCGTTGGCTCGCTGATGATACGCATTACTTTTAGGCCAGCAACAGTACCTGCATCCCTAGTAGCATGACGCTGGGAATCATTGAAGTAAGCAGGGACAGTAATAACAGCATTCTTAACACTTGATCCGAGATAAGCTTCAACAGTTTCTCGCATCTTTACAAGAACCATGGATGAGATCTCCTCAGCTGAAAACTGTATATCCTTGCCTTTGTACTTGACTTGGATCATGGGTTTGTCATTTTCTCCAGCAATGACTTTGAAGGGCCATAGTTTGATATCATTCTGAACAAAGCTATCGCTGATTTTCCTGCCAATCAAACGTTTCGCATCTACAATACAGAAAATAGATTCAGAAAACAATCAATCTAGAGATGCGGATTCTAAGAGCAATCAGCTTAATTAGAACATCATAATTCCCATGAAACAATTCATAATAGTGTCTGACTATTGATATTTGAGAGAACAAAAAAATTGGTTAAATCAAATCCGTCAAATCACAAAACCGGTTTGATTGATACACAAAATAACACTGTAGACGACTAGATCATGTAAAAGTGAATAGTACTAGCTAGAGAAAACAAACCACTAAAGGCTTGTATAGGATAACACTCTAACCGACAATACAGAGATCGATATTTTTATCCCCTTACTGGACAAACCACAGTAATGGAGAAGCGTACACACTACATAGATTTGGATTAGCTGCACTCCTAAGCCAAATACATAAGGTTTTGTCAAGGTTTCAACTATGCCAGGAACCAATATATTCTATACCTCGTGCCTTTTGATACAAACATATGGAACCCAAGAGATCATTATACTAAAACTAAAATTATGCCTTCACAATTATAATTAAGATACCAAACTAGTAATCTACCCTAAGTTAATGACCAAGCATCATGAATAATGTTGAAATCTAGCTTGATGTAAACATGTCAAAAAAGCTTACCGAAAACCGTGTTGATAGGATTGATAGCAACTTGATTCTTAGCAGCATCACCGATCATACGTTCAGTATCAGTAAAAGCAACATAAGAAGGTGTAGTACGATTTCCCTGATCATTAGTAATAATCTCAACACGGTCATTTTGCCATACTCCAACGCATGAATATGTGGTTCCTAAATCTATTCCTATTGCTGCTCCTTCTCCTATTCTTTTAGCCATTATACTCCAGGAACTGAGACAAGAAAAAACAAAAAAAAATCTAATTGAATTGTAATGAGTTTTTAAGATCTTGAAGTGCTTATATAGAGAGGTTGAGTTTCTATCGCAACTGTTGGGTTCCTGGAGTAAAAGTCCATTTATTTATTTTTTTGATAAAAATGAAAATAAATACCGAAAACAACTTCCAATGCTAGCGGTAAAAGAGTTGGGATGATTTCATTGTGATGCTTTGTATCTCAAGGTATAAAGAAAACGTATATATCATGCATGCATTTAGTCATAAATGTTGTCTTGAGAAAATGGTTTCCTCAGCCTTTCCGGCTACTAGTCAAACTAATCCTTCGAATGATAACCATTTCATAAAACAAGCAGTACATTGTACCAATGTAATAAAAGTCATACCTGGGGTCAGTCAGTTAAAGTTTCAAGGATTTATCTTTAGTCTTTGCACCCCTTGGTCTTATCTGCTCTTTGATTTGGGTCTTCAGGTCTCATATTCTTCTTTAGCACTATATCTAGCCGCACCACAGATTCCACTCCGATAAGTTGCCTGTGGTGGCCAAAAGGTTCGTTACCAAGACCAATGTAGACTGAATTAAGGATGATATTTTCAAAGTCCAACTACTCTCTTATTGTTAAAAGTAATCTGTTTTGTTCATTTGAATTATGATTGTCAACGTACAATTAATGCTTTAGCTGATTTCTTCTGTTTCTTTTTTGTTATTTCTCTCAAAAAGGCTGGTGTCCTACGGATATTCAAACGTTAAGTGCAATGTAGACAGGATAGTTCTCGTGCATGTATTAAGGATGATATTTCAAGGTCCAACTACTCTTTCGAGGTGGTTCACTAAGATATTTCTTAATTCGCAATTCAAGAAAAGTTCTGCACAAAATCTTTGCACACACCATACGCGTTATCTTCGCAAAACTAATATCTAAGAGAAACAAATTGAACTGGAAACTGATAAAACCTTTAAATCTCATAAGAAAATTTTAACATATCGCCAATGTGCCTAACAACTATAGTGAAATAAGAGGCTAGTTAAAATAGAAAATGTGATCAGAAGAAAGGATTAAGACTTCAAGATTGCTAAGACTAGCTAGTAGTATGCAGCTGAACCCAAAGCTAGACGAAAAATTTCACTCTATTCAACGTCCTCCATTTTGGGTCCATCTTTGCTACCTCCCGATGAATAGCCAGCACCACTCTGCTGGTACATCTTAGCTATGATAGGGTTGCATATATTTTCCAACTTCTTCATCTGTTTTTTCGTGGAGTGTATGTCTGCTAGCTCATCTGTACCCAACTACTTCAAAGCTTTTTTGACTGCATGCTCCATATTCCTCTTATCGTACGATTCTAACTTCCCTCCAATAGTACTGATCATGTTCTTCATTTCGTATGTGTAATCCTCAAAGGAGCTCCTTGACTCCACTTTCTTCCTGTGTTCTTCATCTTCTAACCTGTATTTCTTAGCCTCAAAAACCAGCCTGTGAATCTCAGCCTTTGACAATCTGCCCTTCTTATTTTCAATAGTGATACTATTTTTGTTCCCTGTCATGCACATTCAATATACCATTTTCATCCATATCAAAACATACTGTTATCTTACCAACACCACGAGGTGCGGGAGGAATACCTCTTAATCCAAACTTACCCAACAAGTTATTCTCACTGGCAATAGCTCTCTCACCCTCATACACCGGAATAGACATACTACTTTGATTGTTCTCACATGTACAATAAACCATTTCCTTCTTAATTGGAATAGTTGTGTTCCTTGGGATAACCACGTCCATAACATCCCCACGTATGTCAGTGCCAAGAGAAAGAGGGGTTATATCCAACAAGACCAAGTCCTGCAACTTCTCCTTACCATGGCCACTCAAATGAGCAGCCTGCACCGCAGCACCATAAGCCACAGCCTCATCAGAGTCGATGCTCTTGCAGAGTTTCTTCCCACTAAAAAATTCCTGCAAACGAAACTGAACCTTGGGAATTCTAGTGGACCCTCCAACGAGGACAATTTCATGAATTGTGCTCTTATCCAACTTAGCATCTGTCAAACACTTCTCAACATGTTCCATACATCTTGTGAACAAATCCATGTTCAAAACTTCAAATTTAGCACGAGTCATAGACATATGAAAATCAACTCCATCATACAAGGCATCAACCTCAATATCGGTCCGTGTAGTAGATGAGAGAGTCCTGTTTTCCCTCTCACATGATGTTCTCAACCTTCGAAGAGCCCTTGGATTTCCACTAATGTCCTTGTTATGCTTCCGCTTGAACTCTTTCACAAAGTGATTTAACATCCTATCATCGAAATCCTCTCCTCCAAGATGGGTATCTCCAGCTGTAGCCTTGACTTCAAAGTTTCCCTCGTTAATGGACAGTATCGAAACATCGAAAGTACCACCTCCAAGATCAAAGATAAGAACATTCTCCTCACCATCCCATGTCTCCTTATCAAAACCATAAGCAATGGCGGCCGATATTGGTTCACTGATGATTCGCATTACGTTAAGGCCAGCGATGGTACCAGCATCTCTAGTAGCATGACGCTGGGAATCATTGAAGTATGCAGGGACCGTAATCACTGCGTTCTTAACACTTGAACCAAGATAAGATTCAGCTGTTTCTCTCATCTTTATAAGAACCATGGATGATATTTCCTCAGCTGAAAACTCTATGTCTTTGTCCTTGTAACTGACTTGAACCATTCATTTTCCTACCAATTAAACGCTTCGCATCTACAAAATAAAAAACAGATTCAGATAAAGATCCGGAGAAATGAATAATGAGCTTTTGATACTATTATTCTCATGAAACAGCTCACTATAATCATTTTATATTAATTGAGTGACAGCAAAACAAGAATTGTTTACCAAAGATTTGATCAATTTTATGGCTACTATATGGACTCTAGAGTCGATTGTATGGAGATTTGAGAGTAGTTGAATCACTCTCGTAGCCAAACACTATAATAGACAAGACTTGGAGAGGTTGTACCCCTATGCACAGTCCATAAGGACTAGTGGGGGGGATCTACGAGAGATAAGGTACACCACTGTATCTGAAGCCTTTGGAAAATAGAAAAAACAAGAAACATATAACCAAGAAAAGCCGTTTGTAATGACCGTGTGTGTTAGGATGAACCTGGCTAATCATAGTGAAAACTTATATAATCCAAAATCAATGGATTTACTTCGTATATACACTCAAATACTTGCATGATATATAAGCTAACAAGGCCATGAATTTAGAAATGAAATATGCATGATGTAAAGACGTCAACAATGCTAACCGAAGATGGTGTTGGTAGGATTAGCAGCAGCTTGATTCTTAGCAGCATCACCAATCATACGCTCAGTGTCAGTAAAAGCAACATAAGAAGGTGTAGTCCGATTTCCTTGATCATTCGCAATAATTTCAACACGATCATTTCGCCATACTGCAACACAAGAATATGTTGTTCCCAAATCTATTCCAATTGCTTTTTCTTTACTTCCAGCCATTGTTACAGCAAACGGTAAAAAGAGATACAAAAAAAATTGACTGAATTGTGATGAGAGTATGTAAATAAAGAGGTTCAAGTGAATATATAGAGGAGCAACTGAGCATCTTGTAACTGTTGGGTTTCTATTGCAATTGTCAGTTGGGTAACCAGAGAAATCAAGAGATAATAAAAAGTCAAAAAAGCTTTTTTTTGGTAAATATGAAATAAGTAATTACTGAATACAACTTCCAATACTTGTTGTTAATGGGTTTGGTTGATTATTATTTTTATTGGTGTAGATTCAAGGTATCGTTGATGTGGGAAAAGTGCGTGTGGTAGTAATTGGTGATATATGTGCAAGAAAATCCCACCTTGAGTCATAAAACATGCATGGATATCATAGTAATTTCTGAGATATGAGTACGTAATAACCGAGCTTACCAAATGGTGTAAATCTAGAAAAGTCTATACTCCCTCCGTATTTATTATATAGGCGGAATATTGCATTTTTCTTGTACTATTAGATATGCAGAATGACAATTTCAAGATGGCTTTTAACCATTTTACTCACAATTGAGTTTAGGACTCTAACATACGGAACATAATAAAGGGTAAAAT
Organism: Papaver atlanticum; assembly: GCA_023531105.1. NCBI lineage: Eukaryota > Viridiplantae > Streptophyta > Magnoliopsida > Ranunculales > Papaveraceae > Papaver > Papaver atlanticum. Next base: position 352,223 of record JAJJMB010008936.1, on the reverse strand, counting down.
AGGAAAAGTCATTGATATTTATGAAATCAAAACAAAATGTTAATCTAAGAGATTTTAACTATCCGCCTATATATGTGTTACGGAGGGAGTAAAATTTTTATTTGACTACCTCCTTATAAGTTAGGTAATTTATGTAATTTTGCTAACAAATGATCTTTACTCATTGTATGGAAATAAAATTACATATACAATTTTGAGAAAGTATTTACTTTTTGCTTTAAGTGAAAATCAAAGAAAAATGTACTCTTATTTTAACTTACACCATGCTGGGTAACAATGGAAGTAGCGGAACTAACGGTTTCTAGAAAATACAAATCAGATTCCCAATTAGAGCTGGCAAACGGGCGGGCCGGGGCCGGCTTGTACCCAACCCGCGGGTTACGGTCTAAAACGGGTCCAAGCTTGCGGGTCGTTAATCTTCATGGGTTGTCATTTCTTCAATCCGCGCCCGTAGCGGGTAAAGCTTGCGGGCCCACGAGTTAGCCATGCTTGTTTAATTAAATATAAAATTAAAAATTAATTAACTTAATTTATGACAGATTTACAAGGATCAAACACAAATTACAAAAATTCCCTGTAACACCTAACATACATACATCTAATCACCGAGTGTTTAATAACATTAAGATGAACTTTTCTAAGAGCAGTTTTACCATGATCAATCACACAATAATGAGAAAGTTGAACTAGATATAATAGAACATCTGAAAGTTCTTTCTCCTCTTCTTTCCAATCTGGTAATCCTTTTTGTACTTCGCCTTTCAATCTGGTAACTTTTTTCCTAAATATTATCTTCAAGCAGCTTGTGCATACAACATATTCATCCCCTTACATAAAAAAATAATATCAGTAAGCATTCAAAAGAGCTAGTCAGTTTAGGAAATGCATCAGCAAGAAAAAATGGAAAAACTTAAGCATAGATCAAAGGTTCAAGACTTCAAGTCCTTCTCTTGATTTCAAAAAAAAACCTTAATTGTCCCCCCATACTGGTGCATTTTCAGATGATATCTAAATGATTGAAACCAATATGTGGGTTTTTACGGTTCAGGACGGGTCAACCCGCGGGTTTTTAGCTTGTTTGCCAGCTCTACCCAAGATGTTTTGAAAATCAAAAAACAATCGCAACACCCAAAGCAAAAAAATATAATTTTATTTCTCTTTAACTTGTATATTGGGATACAAATTAAGAAAACTCCAGGTGATGATAGGGGTGCTTTTAATCTCCAACTCCGTGTTGTCATTGGCGGTGGTAAATTTTTATTTAATCTCCAACTCCATTCTATAATCAAAAGTACCGCCACGAAATAAAAGTCAAAAAGTCTTTTTGGTAAAAAAATAAATTATTACATCAAATTAAAAAATAACACCTTCCAATACTTTGTGGTTAATATTTGGTTGATTTATTTTATTTAACAGGGTTTAAATTAAAAAAAAATAAAAAAAATTGTTCTTTTTTTCTCGGCAACGAAAGGAAATAGATTAAAAGAATGAAAGAATTACAAAACCCTCTATCCAAGTAGGCTAGATAAGTTCAGACAAACATGCCGATGGGAAAAACAGAAAAAAGAACCAAAGAACTAGGCTCAACAACAAGCAGAAAATTAATGTGGGATTACAAAGAAATTTTCCACTCGACAAGAACAAGTGAAGTATTGACTCCTTTGAAGCAATCCATACCCTTTACCCAGTTGAAGATATCAATCTTGATGTTCCTAATCACCTCATGTAGTTTAAAACTTTGTCCATTAAAGATGATTGTGTTTCGAGATTTCTGTAACTCCCGCATTATAGCAGAGGGGAGTCTCTTCCATAATTGCCTCCCCCTTTTAGAGAAATTGAGCCATTTCCATCCACTAATTACATCCTTAACAGTTTGATGAACGACGCTATAAATGTTAGTACAATCAAGGAAATGATTCCAAACACTAAGAGCTTGAGTGCAACTTATTAATAAGTGGTCTGTCGTTTCCTCAATGTTGTTGCAGAGCTTATAGAGAATAGAGCTAGGGCTGCACAGGAACCGTCCCGTCCCGTGGAACCGTACCGGAACCGCGGTCAGACGGGATAGGTACAAGTACCAAAAACTGGTACCGTGCCTAGAATAGGTACAAGTAACGGTTCTAGGCTATTCCCGTTCCGTCCCGTCCCGTAGTACCGAGCAACAAGTAATAACGTCTAATAATAGTTAGGGTTTTTGAAAACTAATTAGTTTTTGTTCATTTCTATTTCGTTTTTGTTGATTTCTTTATATGTGAAACTGATTGTAATTTTTTGGTTTTTGATTTTAGGGTTTTGGAAATTTTGGTGTGGTTTATAACTTCATTTGAACTTAGAACTTAGAAGATTTTTTGTTTTATTTTCTTTTTTATAATTTTACATACGCTACGGATAAAAAACCGGTACCGTCCCGTCCCGTACCGAGTTAAACAGGTACAGGTCCCGTCCCGTCCCATATTACACAGGTATAGGTACAGGTACAAGGTACAGGTACCGGCCATAGGGAGGTACAGGTACTGAGCTAGGCAAAAACCCGTACCATCCCGTCCCATGTGCAGCCCTAAATAGAGCTACTAAGGTTAGACTGTCTAAGATGCAAGTTTTTCATGGTTGGATATTTTCCTAAATAAGCCTTCCAAAGGAAAAAGCCAACTCTATGTAGCCAGGTTGTAGACCACAACTTTAGATTTAGGGAAAGATGGGAAAGGCTGAATACCTTGAGTATAGCTTTCATAAGCAGCTTTTCACTGAAAACAAACCTTTCTTATCCCCAATCCATATGAGATGATCATTTTCCGCATGAATTAAAACAATGGCCTCAACTAATGGAATGAGAACAAACAATTCAGTTATTTCAGCGTCATACATTCTTCTGCTATGAGATAATCCAAATTCTAATACATACCATCTTCTCCCATTTGATGAGCTTCTAAAATTGAGATGTTTTTGGTGGTAGTCAGTTAGTATAGTCTCGGACATAGCGTTGAAAACGGGCCTTGAATATTCCATTTGTCCTCTCGTAGTCATATTTTATCTTCCTTGCCAATTTTGAATTGACAGAGCTTGAAAAAATTATCCGCAGTTGAGTAGATATTCTTCCAGAGACTTACGCCATGATTTTCCTTAGGTTGGTTTGTTCTCCACCCTAAATCAGCGATCCCATGTTTGTCCTTAATCACCTTAGCCCATAGAGCACCTGGTTCTTTAGCAAGCTGCCACCACCACTTTTGAAGAAGAGAGCGATTCATATGTCTGAGTCTTCTTATGCCCAACCCTCCAATATTCCATGTCCTGCAAATATTACGCCACCCCACCCAGTGGTGCATCTTAGAGTCCACAAACTCATCCCAAAGGAAGTTTCGAATCACTTTTTCAGCGGACTTTATAACCTTCACAGGGGCCATGAACAAGGAGAAGTAGTAAATTGGTATGCCAGAACACTTTTTATAAGGGAGATCTTACCAGCTTTGTTTAGTGTTCTCCTTTTTCACGAGGAAAGTCTATTTTTGCATATCTCCAAGATCTGATCCCACTTAGCAGCTGAATTGGTACTATCTCCCAATGGCATTCCCAAGATTCAGTTGGGAAGCTATCACAAGAACAGTTCAATATTTCATCCAGCCATTCTATGCCCTGAACATTACCAGCGCCAAACAAGTTACTTTTAGAGAAGTTAGTTTTGAGACCAGAAGTACATTGAAACCACAGAAGAATATACTTCAGATTTAGAACTTGATCCGCATTATCATCCATAAATACTAATGTATCATCAGCTAATTGGAGGTGACTGACTTTAACAGCGATAGCAGACGAAGATGAAAGAAAACCACCCGGCAATCCTTTATTTTCATCTTTGATAAACATCATCGTCAGAACTTCAGACATAAAAAGAAATAAAAATGGAGATAAAGGATCTCCTTGATGTAGTCTTTTTTAAGAATAAATTTCCCAAAAGCCGAGCCATTAATAAGCACCGAGAATGAGACTCTGGAAATACATCCAAGGATCCATTTTTCCCAAATTCTACCAAAGCCTATCTTTCGAAGGACATTACTAAGAAAGGGCCATTTGACATTGTCAAAGGCCTTTTCCAAGTCAACCTTACATATGACCCAGGAATACCAAGTTTTAGACTAGAATCAAGACACTCATTTGCAATAAGAATAGTGTCAAGAATTTGTCTACCCTTGACAAAGGCGGACTGCTGACTAGAAATAAGCTTACGAAGCATTACCTTAAGGCGTTCCGCGAGAATTTTAGAGATGGCTTTGTAGACAGTGTTGGTTAAGCTAATGGGTCGTCAGTCTTTAACTTCTTCCACCACTTGTTTCTTCGGAATTAGAGAAAGAAAGGTTGATGCCAATCAATCTTTCCCGAATCCTCAAAATCCTTTACCACTTTCATGATATCCCCTGTAGAAGAGTGCTTAGTCTAATTAGTTTCTTGTTCAGGAATTTAACTGCTACAATATGGATAAGAGTTGGATGAAAGGAAAATCTAGGTTGCATCCTGATTATAAAAGAGGTCTTCAAGAATTTATCAATATTGTTCGCGATCACACAGATAGCATGGGAAGAACTCGTTGCCCGTGTGCCCGATGCAAAAATGGTCATTTGGAGCACATCCAGGTGGTTGAAGATCACTTGCAAGATTTTGGCATACACAAGAATTATACACTATGGAAACACCATGGCGAGGATTATGAAATTGTCTCTGATGACGATGATGTTGATGAGGAAGAAACACTAGGTTATACAGCTAATGGGGTTAGTGAACTTCTTGAAGATGTGTGTGCCAGAGCAAACAACAATGAATGTTCAGGTACACATTACAGTTGTGAAAACATAGATATGTTTTGTCTCGGTGTCTAGCGAGACAGTCCGAGATACGGAATTAACTACATTGGGAATAAGTACAGGAGTTGATTTGTTACATAATACTTTTAAATGCACTTGCTCAAGTAAAAATCCCAAATTCACTTCCAAAGTGGATAATGGTTTTCCATTACAGAAAATAAAAAAAAATCAAGTCTCTTGTTTGAGGGTGTTTACTAATTACTACTCCATTAGACTCTCCTTTTTCTTAAATTAATAGTACAATTTTCATCAGTCTTATAGATATGCCACGGAATATTATTCCTATGGCAAAATTAATTTAGTTTTTCCTTGTCCACTAAGATCGGATTAAATAGGAAAATTAAGGACACTATTAGGGCAAGTCCAAGGGAGATGGCAAAATCCTGAATTCGAGGGGTTAGGTGGGGCAAATCATAATTTCCACTATGTATAGTGGAAAATTAGACAAATGAGACACTAGATATATATTCCTTCCGTTTCATATATACTTCTGCCGTTCAATTTTAGACGAGGGTTTTGAAATTTTCACGCAGATTAAGGAAATGAAAAGAGACTAAATTTTTTCCATCTATGTCCATGGGAAAAGTATTCTAACATTTATTGTTACTACTATGCTAAAAAAAAGACCTATAATTCCAAGATAAAATTGAAGGATGTTGTTAGTAGTTTTGTAGAAAAATATGAAAACCTTTGAACATTTTGGAACTAGAGAAAAAAATATAACTCTTCACCTAACATCGAATTGATGGAGTATAAAATAATAAATATTTATTGTGTTTGGTGATATCTTATCTATAAATATTCAACAACAAATATTTCATGAGACACTAGATATGGTTAAAAAAGGGGATTAGAAAAGACATTTAGCGGTTAAGAGACAGCCGGACAGCTGTGGGATGAGTATCGGCATATGCCGGGCAGCTATGGGATGAGTATCGGCATATGCTAACTCCAAGAACTAAGCATTTGTCCGACCTTTTGCCTATTTAGTCGTCACTCAATGGTAGACCTAAAATGCTGCTACTTGAGAGTTCCATTGGACTGTCTTTATGTGGGAAAACTCTACCTGCGCTAGTAGAAGGCAGACTGAGGGAGCAGTTGAAAGTGGGTTTCATATCCAGAACCCCAACAGTGGGCGTTCACTAATTACTTGCGAGAGACCAATTGTGTTAAAATTGGTAAGCATTATATTACGGCAGTTCTGGCTGCATTCAGTGAAATGTTTAATTTTAAATCAATGTCTTGTATGAAACGCAAAACGGGCCCTAACCATGATTAAAACTAGATTAAGACATGTTAAGCATGATATTCATGATAAAACAAATAATTTATGGGTTGATCACTTCATGACTCATCACATTATTAGTATTAGACTTTCAAACGAATTCTTATAATCTGAAAAGGCATCCGATTCCTTTTCTTCATTATTGTTATTAATTAGCAATAATAAATTTCATAATAATAGATGTTTAAAATCGAATTCTTTATCCAATAATAAAAAATAAAGAAGAATAGATGTTTCAATTAATTCTATTATTAAAACATGATTACAACATTAATGACATCTTAGACGTAGAAAGGAGCATATGCGTGAGGCAATTGTCCGATGGCTCTGTCACACGGCCGGCCAACTAATGTCATCAAGCCTTTTGGTTTCAAATCAACATGATTGGAACAGGGTTACCGATTCCATCCATATATATAGAGAACAAAGCAAACCTCTCTACTGGATCCACTAGATTAGTAACCCGCTGTAAATTTTGGGAACCCCCTGATACAGTTGTCCAATTTAAAGGCAAATCACAGTATAAATGTGTAAAAAAATGGGAACCTTAATTACCTCAAAGATGAACAACTCTTCTTCCGTTTGTGGACTTGTACGTACGGAATAACTGAAAACCTCTCTCCGATGAGCACAGCTGTAATTAACTCTTCGATAGATAGATCGGGTTGGCGTGGATTTGAATATAAATCAAGATGACGAATCAAATCTTTTTAGTCAAGCTGCAAGTAACATGTGCAACTAATATCATTATCAAAGTTCAAGCTGTTTAAACAAATTTATATTTTCTTAAGAGACATGATAATTTGAGCAAAATAGGAATTGATTGTAAAAAAAGATTTCAAATTCAGTATTTAAGCTTCATTTACAGACAAATTAATTGTCAGACCCGCTGTCACACGGCCAACAGTCAACTAATGTCAAGTCTTTTCGCTACATATCTTTTGGCTCCAAATTACGTAAATTACACCATCTGAGTGCAGCAAGCCTAACTCTGCCCACGCAGAAAAGTTTTGGCTTCTACAAGTGATGAAGTTTTATTACATGATATGTGAAGCTAACAATTATGGGATCCTTACGTTAAGGATAAGCTCTCCTTTGGTTTGTTGACATGTACGTACGCCAAATCCCTGTCAGATGAGCACAGCGGCAAATTAATCAACTCGTCGATCAGGCTGGCCTGGATTTGATTATATATAAAACTCAAAGTGACGAATCAAATCTTTCTAGTCAAGAAGGTAACATGCATGTCTAATAATCTATAGGGAAGTCAATGCTTGTGCCGAACCACCCACATGTACGTGGTTTAATGATAGGCGATTGAGGTGTACTGCCTAATAATAAGTTTTGCTAGCATGATTTGTTTTCTGTTATTTATCTTTCCAATGTAAGGTTTTTGTCCCCCTCCAATTTTCTTTAAAATAAAGTTCCCTTATGAGTTTGCCAAAAAAAAAAGGGAAAAAAAAAAAAGTATAATATGTTTTAAGAAATTGGAATTTTCTTAATTAAGAGAAAAATTCCAATGATTATTTAAGCAATAAGATTTGATTAGAAAATTGTGAATTGCAAATTCATTAGTTATGCATCCTTCATAGACAAATTAATTAATTGTCAATTCAATTACGTACACAAATGAGGGAACTATACCAAAAAATTGATCCGGTGATCGTGAATCACACCATGATTCTTTATTTATTACAGAAAAATCAAAAGAAATCCTTGACAATTTCATATGTCTGACATGTGAATACGACGTGGGAAAAGATCGTCCTGTTTCTTCAATCATGCAACTCAATAATACTTCAAATAATAGTTCACACCAAATTAATTTATGAAAAAACTTGACACCTGGAATATTTACATGGCGGATAATCTTTCTACTATAAATATAAATTCATCTTTCTACTTATCTCATATTCGAATAAAAGTTTGTTCGAGTAGTTAGGATTACCATTCAACTGGGATTCATGTCGAAAGTTAGATTCTGCATTTTTGTTTGTTTCTTCGTACTACACGCCGTAGAATGTCGAGGTCGCTCATTGCTACAATACGATGATTTAGTTTCAGATGGAATGAATTCCTATCATGAGACGATGTACATTAAACAGTTGAAGCAGCAAGTTGAAACAACAAACACAACGTCAACGACGAAGACTAATTCTGAGGAATTTTGTGAACATATGTATGGGTTTTTACCATGTTCAAGCAATCTCTTAGGACATCTTTTTCAGATTGTTGTTTATGAGTACTTGTTATTTCTTGGTGAGAGATATGTCACAGAAGGAAGTGAACTTGTCTTCCAAATTCTACCTGGTATTTTTGGTGATTCTGTGTTTGAAATCCTTGGGGCATTCCCTGAATCCATGATGATTGTAGGTACGTATATATTTTCATTTCGTTTTTGTGCAACTGTATATTCGTTTTCGCATGTTTCTAATGAATAAGTTGTGTTCAATTTTTCAGTGGCGGGACTTTCCAAAAGTAAGGATGTTGCTGAAGAAAAAGTTCTCACTGGTGTCGGCTTGCTTGCTGGATCCACCGTCTTTCTTCTGACTTTCGTATGGGGAACTTGTGTTATTGTTGGCAAGAACGAAATTCTTTCCGATGATTCACTATCAAATTTGAATCGGAGAAACAAGCGACTAGGTGCTAGACGGCCATGGATTTCCAAAGTTCGATCTTATATAACTGGTTAGTTCATTCGGTGTCAACGTTGCATTTGTTTAATATTAAATATTTTCGAGGTAATTAATATCTTCGCTTGATGTACTTTGCAGGTTATGGAATTACGACTGATCGAGAAACAAGTTATACTTCAAGGATTATGATTCTATCTATAATTCCATTTATTCTTATTCAAATACCAGAACTAGTTATGAAGTTATCTTATGTCCGAGATATCATCACCGTGGTTACGCTAGGTGTGTCGATTGCAATATTCTTTCTTTACTTCCTCTACCAGGTCTTTCAGCCCTGGATCCAAGATAGACGATTAGAATACGTGAGGCTCGAGTACATAATGACGAATTTTTTGAAACATGCCCAAAAACAGGCTGCCGGAAAACTCTTGGCAGAAGACGGAAGTCCAAATTTACCAATCATAGAAGGGTAATAATCTCAGTTTCATTAATTACATGCTGGTAAGTAGTAACTAGTAAGCAATCAATTTATTACGGTGTTTAATAATATGGAATGGTTACTTGAAATTCATATAGGCTATTTGACAAAGTTGACTCGGACGGCAATGCCAATATATGTCCGTCGGAAATCCGGGAATTGATTAGAGAATTAAAAGCCGATGCGAAAGACATGGACGAAAATCATATCATTGCTGAGATAATTAAAGAGTTTGACGAAAATAATGATCACTTGATTTCCAGAGCTGAGTTTGTTAAGGGCTTCGCAAAATGGGTTGTTAAGACTAAGGACTTGTACGAGGTAAAATCCAGATACTATAAGCTAAGTAATACTATTTAGGTGCCGGTTTATTTAATGTTCTAGTACCGAAATACTAAGCTAAGTAATGCTATAGATTTTGTTATCCATTTACGAATTATTATTTTTTTGCAGGAAAAAAGGCTGGAAGATGCAAATAGCAAATTACTAATGAAAGGAATTTTAAGACACTTTGAGAATGACGAAAATTTTGAAGGGGATACACCAAATGTATCATTTATCACAAGGTTAGTAGCTCGTTGCAAACATTTCCATTTGATCGCGACCCTCAATAACCGTTCTTAGTTTATTAATCCTATTATTACTTCGAGTGTAGAATGTTCGACAGATTTGATATAGATAGGGATAGTTTTATTTCGCACCAAGAACTACGAACAACGATAGAAGTTATCGATTTTGGAAGCATAGAGTTGAATATGGATGATGCCGTCGAAGAATTAATGATTGAATTAGATACCGATGGTGATCAAAGGATACATATAGAAGAATTTATTAGTGGTTTCACCAAGGTTGTCGAAGCAAGTCATTCGATAACCGAATTTCCAGATGTAAGTAAATGAATCCGTAAAGTTCGTGTTGTTGTTGTTGTTTTTTTACCGTGAGTTTGATCGTGAATTGAATAGATAAATTGTTAATGCATTAATTTGATGAATAATGCAGGGTAAAGCACCAAAGGAAAAGGTTAAGGAAGTTGAAGAAGGAGCCATTGAAAATAAAGCAAAAGCAGCTTGCAAAGCTGCACTACTATTAGTTCTAGGAATTTCACTTCTATCTTTACTTGCTGAACCTCTTGTAGAAGTTGTTCAGAATTTCTCCAGTTCCGCGAATATACCATCTTTCTTTGTCTCGTTTGTCTTGTTACCTGTGGCTACTAATTCTAGACGGGCAGTTACAGCCATTGCCTCTGCAAGTCGAAAGAATCCTCGAACCACTTCTTTGACAATTTCTGAGGTTCGCATCTCTATCTTTTTTTTATTATTATTATTATTTTTTTTTATTATTTTTTTTTGAGCAGAACTCACATGGAGCAACTATTGATTGGTTTTATATAATCTATGTACGTCATTGCATTTCTTTAGGTGTACCTCTTGGGTTAATTTGTTTGTTTGTATTGTTGCAGATTTATGCATCAGTGTTCATGAACAATGTGTTAGGATTGATTGCACTCTTATCTATTGTATATGCAAGAGACTTGGAATGGAATTTCTCATCTGAAGTTTTGATAATTCTCCTCATTTGCTTAATAATGGGGCTTATTTCAAGTTTCCGCACCAGATTCCCAATTTGGTTATCTCTGATAGCATACCTTTTATACCCAATGTCTCTATTCATTGTTTACATTCTTAATTCTGTCTTGAAATGGCATTGATGTATTCTTGGCTCTCAATGTAATTGTAGAGGAGAGCCAAAAATATTGCGCCAACGTTTTTCCAACTGTGGATGTAACATTGTAATTCTTATTTCTTTATCAGTATGTTGGTCTGTTCATCCAAAATAAAAAAATAAATAAATACTTTAGATGCTTCCCTGTGACCTTGTCCTTTCAGATTATCTTCTCGTGCAAGCTCTTGTTTTTCCCCTAACTACAAACCACCTTTACAAAAATACAAACTCTTTACGGTTCTGTAGTACAAGTGATTTACCGACCACACCAATAACCTGAATGTTAGTTCCAAATTCGTCAGCACCCATTTCTTTATCCATTAAGAAAAAAACTCTATGTGCCAGGCTGTTTTCACATCTCTCTCCCGTATCCTCTAATAAAGAACTCTGTTTTGACATCTCTCTTCCGTATTTCCTAAACCAAAAGATTTCTGTTTTACTTTTAAAACAAAGCTCTATAAATATTATCAACATCCAACATTCCGCATACGAAGTGATAAATGAAAATAAAACCTGGTATAAAATTATGTGTGATTCGTAGGTGATATTATTAGAGCTAAAGTCCACTCTTTAACGTGAAATAACATGGTAATGAAACTTAATTGATCCATGATTATTAGATGATATGAAACTTAATTCATATGATTATTTAAGTGTCATATGAAGTATAGATTGTACTTTTAATTTTACGTAACGCCACATGCATCCATAAATGGCTGAATGAAAACAGCTAACTTCCCAAACGGTTGTGTTGCCATACTAATAAATTACAGGAAATGATATGAGAATTTTTATTTTTTTTGCATTTTTGATCATACAACAGCAGGAATTTAACCCATAACATATAACTTGGGAGTTCAATCCCTGGCCAAATGAGCTAATCCCCGTTGGCTTAATATCATAAAACAATATAGTCATCAACTCAGATCATATCCGGAAAAGAAAAAAAATTCAAACTACAAGTTTCATAGTAAGACATGACGAAAAAAAATGTCATGAGTTTGTTTTTTTGTAACTAGATTTTACACCCGTGCGTTGCACGGACTTAGATATTTTGGAGAATGTATGTTTTGGTGCTAGTCAATTTTTAAGGATTCAAAATTTATAAAATGAAACACAAAAAAATAGGCAATAAAAATATTCAATCACTAAAAATGATAGGAATATTATTTAAAGTAACTAATAAAAATAAAAATAGGGAATATTAAAATTAACGTGAACAATTTATTATAATGTTAAAACTGGCTTTGGAATTTCTTTTTCCCAGCTGTTTTTGGAGTTATTTTGGAATAATTTTCTCGTTCGTAATCAGCAGTATGATTATCATGTCTTGACCCGGGTTACTATGTTTTTTTTCTTTTTCTTTTTTTGGTAATCTTGTAATGATTTATGGCAGCTACCAAAATGAAAATAATGCGCATATCCACATCAAACAAAATATCGGTAGTTACTTAAAAAAATCTGCACATAAATTATTTCCCCAAAACAATAGACCTTCATTAATTAGATAACAATGGGTTATCTTGTGAAAAGAAAAAGAAGAAAAAATACAATAATCTTTTTAGAAGAATTACATTAATATAATACAATGTATGCTGAATAATATAATGTACGTGTAAAATGCACAGAATTATTACCTGAATAAAACCCACAAAAGAAATGCAAGAAAATGCATGTGAAGATGAACAAAATAGTAAAGTCTGCAAATACTAAATAGTAAGAATCGATGCACATACATACCAAGATTCATCAGTTGACATACTGAGTAAGTTTTCCATGGGATTGAAGTTTCCTTGCCCAACTTGTAGAGTTGCATTTCCATTGCCATTTTCATTATTCCTATTGCCCAATCCCCGGCTCGGCGCAGGTGAACCTATTCAAGGAGTAGATAAAACTTCAGTTAGATAAACATCACAAAAAGAAGAATAAAATAGATTAAAATTCATAACACTGCCCGTATATGAAATCCCCTTGAAAGTGGCTAAGTGTTGATTTCTATAGAGATGTTTTGCCAACTATGTAGATATCTTATTGAGCAGTAACAAAAATCAGTTCTCAATAAAATTTACTACGTGTACCATTTTTCATGTGTAACCAATTACTACAGTAACCAAAGCAACAATATCTTTTGACTTATCAAAAAAAAACAAAAAAAACAAAGCAGCAATATCTGGTTTGATATCGACTCCACCCTTTATGATCTTAAAGTAACCTGTACACCAAATATTGAGCAGACTCCATAGCAGATCTATAAAGTACCTGTCCAAAACCAATTCACCACGTTAGACTAAGGTTAAATTCAGTTTTAGGCATACTATCTGTAAGCCTAGATTTAGAGACACAAACAAAAAACTCGTATACGCGCCAACCATTGGAGAAGCTTAAAGTTACACACCAAGTATTTAAGAAGCTTACAGTTGGCTTTACCTCATGTGCTTATCAAGAAATAAGCCACTGCTGCTTGTAACTTTAATCTTTATTCCTGTTAAAAAATCAGCTTTTAATCACAAATTTTAGTATCTTAACAAAAACCAAAAATTGTAAACATTTCAAACTAACACGGTAGTTTACCTAAATAAAAATTTACAAATCAAGCCCAAATGAAGTACTGTTTCCTATATAACTCCCATGTCTATTTGGGGAGAGAGGAGATATTCTCTCAATAATTACCCCATCCCCATTTTATTGAGCTTTCATGCCATTTTCATCCACTTCTTGTTATATGAAGACTTAAACAGAAACATTCAAAAACCAGAATCTAAAACATTCAAAACAAAAAAAATAATCATATGGAATAGAGTAAGCAAAATCAAACTCACTTCATAATTACCATTATTGATTTTCTATAATGGGACATCACCACTGTTATTAACGTCATTAGAAATATAAGATTAAAGTCATCAGAAATAAAAGAAAAGGAATCTTCTTAATTCCCTTCATCATAAGGACCACATAAAAAATAAACAAAACTAAAGAGATTAATTACAAATATAAGTAATTTTCACAAAACGTAGTGCTTCTTTACGATTCGTACACCAGACCATTGCCCTCTCATAGTCTGTTTTGATTTATAATCCTTGCAAAAAAAAAATATATATATATATATATATATCAACGACGAAAAGAGAAATCAAAATAGGAAGATGAGGAGAGTCCGTAAAAAGACCAAAAAATAGTTAGGGTTTAGAGATAAAAACTTTTTATGCATGGTAAAACTTGTAGTTTATTTTAGGACCGAGTAGGGCGTATCTAAACTTGGATTGACGAACCCAACTTGATTCACATCAAAACCATGATAGTACCTGTCACCGTCAAAAAACCAAAATCTCACCTGGTTGAACTGAATTTAATAGACATCAAAGCCATGTATTACATATCAATAGACATCGGCTCAATAGGAGCAAAACTCAGTTTAAATTCAAGAAACATTACTAACATGAACTCGGGTTACAATATAAATTCGAGAAAATAATTAACCTACGGATCAATATAGCTGGAAGAAAAGAGAAAAGGAAGATCAGAGACAGAAAAGTACTAAGGTTAGGGTTTTCCGTAAGAATGAAATGATGGAGTACATAGTAAGCTCGGTAGTGTTATTGGGCGAAATATTGGTGGTGTGAAAAAATAAACATTGCTGGTTTAAAAAAACAAAAGGTTCTTATTGGTCTAAATATTTTTCGGTGGGGCCAGAAGCTCTAAAAAGAGAGCTTGATTCAGCTTTTAACAACAGTAAAGGAAAATCACCTGAAATCATATTATTATTGTTATATTATTATAATTACTAGTTTTTGAGCCTGTGCGTTGCACGGGCCTAGATATTTTGTAGAGAAAACTAAGTTTTGGTGCTAGTGAATTTTTAGGGATTCAAAGAAGCATGAAACAGAAAAAAAAAATATATATATATATATTCAACAGCTGATTGCACAAATTTAGCACAATTACCACGTCTTGATTCGATAAAAAAAAGTTCAGCACAAGCGAATTATCCAGACCTTTCAAAGTGCCTTAATAGTTAGTGGTTTTACAGTTTTCTATCGCCAAGTATGTTGCTCTCCGGAATTTTCAATCGGAGTTAAAGCTGACTTTTAGTTAAGAAATAAGACTATCTGTTCGTTGCACGTGCTAAGATTTATTGTACTTGAGTTTAAGTTAGCTAAAGACTAATCTTAAGAGAAGACCTTGCACATATAATCACCTACCCAGCGATGCATTACAACTCTTCTATACTATACATCCAAATACCAAAACAATTATTCATAAGATGAAAATCAAGGTAAAAAATTAAGAGACAGCTCAAACATAAGCTTATTAAATAGAATCGTACTGATCTCTGAAATAGAAGTTATTACATATCTGATACTTTTAGCCAATTACACCAAAAGAGAAATTAAGGATGTATTACTAACATAAAAACCATATGTATACCTATGGCAGAATTAGCTTTACTCCTCTGGTTTTTCCTCATAAAGCCCATTCCTCGCAGATAGTAGAGTAGTAACAAATTACAAAATAGAGTACTTACGGCCTGTAATTAAACTTGAAAATTTTAACCATATAAGAAGTGCATCCAAAGTACAAAATAGAGTGCAGCACATTTAGGTGCATTCAATGTCCTACAATACCAATTATGAACTAACCTTGTTATCTTGATATTTTGCTCTACTACCAATTGGTCTGTAGAATACTGAGATATACGGCACCGCACCAACGGGAGGAACCAAATACCGATACAAATAGTCGTGATAGCCGGAAAGTTCATGCCTAAAAAAATTGGAATTCAAGAATCAAATTACTAACCATCAATCTACTCATTGTGAAACTATAGATGCATTTTTACCTACCCGTAAGGGCTCATAACTACCATTGCATTGGATGACTACAATAATGTAGGTGTCAAAAAGTTATCATATACTAAATCTAGATGCAAAAGCAACTTGCAAAAAAAATAATACAAAACTAACTTGTTTCTTTAGAAACTGGTCCTACCCATAGACACAAAACAAAGTTACATTGGCGAATTAAGCTCTTCTTCCTTTTTCTTGTAATAGCGGGACGACATAAAACTTATGAAACAAAAGGTTACGTACCATTTCAAACCAAAAATATGCACTGATGAGAAATATATATGACCGTGTCAGCATACTTTGCAACATCAAGTATACCATTGATATATATGTCCAAACCAACTGAGAGATCTGCGGCGAAATCCATTTTGGTCTCATCACTTTGGTGGATAACGATCACGCCTCATCACAACTTTTAGAGTCAAGAGCCGGTCTAAAAGATTCTGCAACCGTGGCTTTCTCATCATATCCTGCAATGATAAAGGCTAATCAATAAGAACTGCATGAGGCAACACTGAACTACAAAAAACCAGATTCAAAACGCAAGAAAAATAATATTTGTGGTGGGTAAATCCTAAAAAAATATATCTTTAAACCAGTGAAGCCATGGATGTTGTTAATGAGGAAGATCAGAAATCAAATATACAGTACACTTTACAAATTCAAAATTAAATAGAAAATACTAACCCCAGCCTGTAGCTGTGGGAACCGGAAAATGCTCTTTTACCCATCTCTGACTGAACAGCAGCCATATTACGTCTCTGTTTGTTTTTTTAGTAAACGCTTATCTCGGCTCGTATACTCAAACTTACTGTTCATAAGAGAGAAAAAAACTATCAGCCTGATTATACCCTATTAACATACTTTCTGAAAATTCATCATAATTAAACAGGTTATACAGTTCAATTAGTATAAGCATATAAGCAAACAGAGAGTTAGCATAAGCAAATAGAGTATACTCGGCACCAACAGTTTTCTTTTTTCCCCGTGAACCATACGCAGCTCGTTTTTTTCATCGTGAACTATACACAATATAAGCACGTTACAGTAGGAAGCTCATGTGCATCAGTTTACTCAGCACCAACAGTTTTCTTTTTTCCTATACAATTCAATATCATATACGAACAAAAGAAAACCCCAACAACATATACATTTTTTTCATCGTGAACTATACGCAGTATAAGCACGTTACAGTAGGATGCTCATATGCATCAGTTTACTCAGCACCAACGGGGTTTTTTTTCCTATACAATTCAATATCACAAAAGAAAACCCCAACAGCATATACACAGCTTGTTTTTTTCATCGTGAACCTTACAGTAGGAAGCTCATGTGCATCAGTTCGATACATACTCTTGTAAGTTAATATAAGCAAAAGAAAACCCCAACAGCATCAGTTTGATATATATACTCTTGTAAGTTAATATAAGCAAAAGAAAATCCCAACATTACCTTTTTCAGTAGACATAATCGGTTGTTTATCTGGATGCTTTTTCCTCGTATGTTTATACGTAAGTATCGTGATTCATCTCTCCATATAGATGATGTTGGATTGACTACGTCTCCTATCACCGTTGTGGTAAACCATTGGTGATTAGGGTTTAGTTGCAGGGGAAACTTATCTCCGTTGATTGAGACGCAAGTCTCTTTTATTTTTAGGTTGATATTTGCCAGGTAATTTTTGTTTTTTGGTGTTCCCGGAAGAAATGTTGGGGTGTGAAAAATCAAAAAGTTCTTATTGGTCTAAATATTTTCCGGTGAGGCCAGAAGCTCTAAGAAGAGAGCTTTGTTCAGCTTTTAAGAGGAAATTCACCTGAAATCATATTATTATTCTTCTTATTATTAATTAATTAATTAATTGCTATGGCCTTTTTGATTTCGGTTCATCTCATCTGTTGGCGAACCTTGTGGATTTTAGTAATGGGTAGCCTAATTAGAACGGTAGAACCCATAGTGAATCTCCCATTTAGGCTGAAATTGGGCCGAGTTTCTGATGTCCATGTCCATTAGGGTTTCCCCAGAATACCTTATATCTCGAAATCTCTTTAACTTTTGCCGTCTTCTCTTCAATCTTCATCTTTTACCTTTTTCCAGTTTGAAAGAAACATAACATAATGGCGTTAACTGTGATTTTGTATGGGAACCCTTTCTTATACCCTGGAGGGAGAATCGATGATGCTAAATAGCATGATGGTATTTTCTCTCAAAAGCTGAACACAGGCTGGTCGGAATCTGTTCAAAAAATATTCTAATTCAATCTTTTGGCGTTGAATACTTCTTCATATCTTACAAATTTGTTTTCTAGTTGGTGTTCATCTTGATCCGAGATTAAGAGACGAGGAGGAAGTGGATGAAACTGCAAAAACATATTTCGAGCTGTGTTTGCTAAGCCTATGATGATGTCTTGGGGTGGTCATAAGCTGCAGAAACCACAATAAAGCAAACACTTCATAAAAATCTTGATAGATGCAATCACAACTATAATATATTGTACTATGATTTTTCCTCTCAAAGAGTTGGTCATAATTTATGTACTGGAGGATATTTTGTTTGGTTGTTGAGTACTTGTTTCAATTAAAATTTTCACTACCAGTAATTACTATTGTTGTGCATGTGTGATCGATGAACTTGGTTAATGACAAATCTTCATGGTATAACTCACATCGATAGATCCTACAATACATAATGATTTTTCTTCTCGATATATTTCCCCTCCGCTCTTAAGTTAAGATACAGGGTATGCTTTTTTTGGTCGTTTGATACACCACCTTCGAGAGATGGTTCTTGCTAGGCCGCCGCACATAAATACAAACCATGGCCAGATACCTAAAAGAACCTGTTACTAGGTGTGAACAACTAGACATTGATTTATTGATACATATATACATTCCAGCCAAAAATTCTACAACAATGGATATCACTCTAGGTTTTGCTTATCCGTACTACCAATTCTTCTTCTCTACATTCATATATAGCAATGGCTCAATCTAGAATGGTCTTTTTCCATATTGCAATGAAATTCACATTCCTCAGTATGGTCACCACGGCATGGCTCAATCACCTACACCCTTTTGCTTTGGGACAAACTTTTAAATGTTGCTGTCTTTTAGCTCACTCCTACCATCTCTTGCTTTTCGCGCTAAGATAAAATAAATAATGATCTTAATAACCAAACTTCAAAAGTGATTCATTTCTTTTGCCCTTATATCTATTGTTGGAGAAAAATTAGTTTTTAATATTAATGTTTTTTGGTCTTGGTGTGGTTTGATCTAGTGACCTATGGGTCCAAAGATACTTATTCATTTTATGAGTGAATGAATCTCTCTTTAGTCCCACATTGGGTATAATAGAGAAGGAGTTCCACTATATAACCATATGAATATGGATAAATTGACAAACTAGGGTGGAAGGGTAGGCTAAAAGATATTTGGACCAACCCATGCGTTATGCGCGTATATCACGCACCAAGTTATATCTCAAAAAATAAAACTAAACCTAAACCTAGCTAGATTTGCAAGTTAATTTTCATATAAATAAAACTCAAAAAATCTCTTTTAAACACACATAAGAAGCGGATGATATTCTGTCTTCTTTTTCTTCATCTCCTCATTTTGTTTGCGCGTTAGTTTTATATTCAATCCCTGTTGCTAAGTTCAAGAGTGGGTAACTTGTATTGTGCTAATACAAGTTATATCGGGCAGTCTTATCCTGGACACATTTTCGCACGTTGGGGTTTAGCATTACTTCAGAGTATACCTGCGAACTAATGTGTTAAGGACAGCTTGTTGAACCTGTGATTCTGCCCTCATCAAGTTGTTCGTGGTAGAGTTGTTTGGTACAGTTCTTTATATATATTATTTGATACATCTGACGTTTCTTCTATTGTTGCAAGCTTCCAACATCTATTTGTTAGAATATCATTTTTACAATAGTTGATTTTGTAATGCAAAATAATAACATGAAAGTCTACTCGATTCTTTACCACTTAGTTTTGAGTTGGATGTCGTCTTCAACATCACAAACTCTGTAATTCCCATTTTATCATGGAAAATTTTTGACAGAGTTAAACTTAGCTGCCACATGGATCGGACCGATTTTAAGAAGTTTTGAATAATTTATAGTTTTGAATTAAATCTCTAAAAGAAATACAGTGAAACCAGTTGAAGAGATTTCCCCCATTGAAAAATTAGCCTCCAAACTTCATTAACGATTTATTTCTTTCCGACCATATAGCCATGACAGTAGGTAGGACAGGGCGATAAGATTAGTTTGACGTAGAAGTCATTCTGGCAATAAGATTTTGTATTGACGGTGTACTAGGTTACTCTATACCATCATTTAGTTTCTTTTATAAGTGAATGAATTGAAGGTGGTGCAGGTAATGGAAAAAACCATCGATATATTGAAAATAGGTGCAGCCAGCCAGCCACTGCCCCATCCAGTAAATGCCTCAAATAAAATTCTCATCCCCAGCCAGGTATGGAGGCAGACTGGCAGAGAATAATGCTTGACTAATAAGTATTAGGGTTGCTTTTCCATTTTTGAATATCCTAGGTGACATATACTTCCGAACGACAATTATTCATCCCGTAAGACTTCTTCTTCACTGCATATGTTTCTCGCCTCTGCTACGAGTCGAATCGATGACAGTACTAAACCACATACGACATGCGTCTAAGTTGGGAAACTGGATTTGGATTAATAAGACCTTAATAGGAGGAAATAAAAATTAAAACCTCCAACTAGGGAGGCTAGGAATCTAGTTGTGGCGTGCAACCTAGTTCGCGTAAAAGCAAGAGGAAATGATAATACCTAACGCGCGTCATAATTGGGGAAAACCTAGAATGCATGACTTGGGCGAAATCCATACCCTCCCTGGAGCCTGAGTCATGGAGAATAGGGGCGAAACGAAAGCCTATCCGGTAGAGACTCCTTAGTCGAAAGACTAAGGTACTAAGCTCTCTCCTTAGGAGTGCAAAAACTCGATCAGGGCGCCGCAGTACACGGTTGAGTCAAGAGTGCCTGGGGAGTCTGGAGCGTACCTGGCCATTCTTGACAAGTCCTGACTATGATGCACTCGGTCCTCAAGAAACCCCACCTAGGGTGTGGTATCGTAACCATAAGCCATATCGGCGGAGGGATAAGAGGCAACGAACACAACTGATTGTCGGCCTCATTGGATGGGAAGAGCCCACCCTAACCCGGTAGGGGTAAGCTTCCTTGAAGGGGCATTCAGGGGGAATATAAGGATGGCACCCTCCATTAGGGAGATGAATTGTGTCAAAGACGCCAATATCACAAGACTTTTACTCACGGGAGTAATTAGACTTGTCATAGTGACGCATCAATACATCCTGCAGAGGAAAAAATACAAAAGATGATAAGGCAAAATCAATGGGTTGTTACTTGCAAAAGTAATGACCGCTTGCAATTTTGCCGCACGACCAAAAGAATACCCTGGGACAAAGATAAGTCATATCAACAGGG
This sequence comes from Papaver atlanticum, assembly GCA_023531105.1. Lineage (NCBI taxonomy): Eukaryota > Viridiplantae > Streptophyta > Magnoliopsida > Ranunculales > Papaveraceae > Papaver > Papaver atlanticum. The sequence goes on along the minus strand of JAJJMB010008936.1, from coordinate 330,918 downwards.
GGAGGCTGATTAAGACCTCCACTTAGGGAGGCTCAATAAGACCTCACTATAAAACACAAACACCACCACCTTAAACATGACGCTTATTATCTTACAGGTGACGAATTTGACGCACAAAGCGAGACAGTACATATTTAATGCTTAAAGCACGCATAAGTAAAATCAAATAAGGTGAATAGTGCACAAGGACGGACAGAAGTGCAGAACATGCTTAAAGTTAAATTGACGCACATATTATTTCTCACAATGCAAATAATAGAGCCAGGTATGGGAATAACATAAGGGAGGTATTATTCGCCTTCTTAGAAATAACTTTGCATAGAAATAAAAATGTGTTTCTTTAATGTATGTGCAGCAAAAACAGACAAACAAGTTCCATACTCTAAGTTAAGGAATATCCAGACACATAAAAGACAAAAGAAGAAAGGAAACTAAGGATCATCCTGAGGCAAATCATTAACTGGTGCAGGAATTTCAACATCTTTTTCAGGGTTAAGAGCGTCAGGATTTGTTTCCTTAGGGAAATCAACACCATTATCAGGATTTGGATCTTGAAGAAGATTATTGCCAGCTTCTGAAACCTTGGGCTGATCCTCTTCATCATCACAACTGTCATAGTCATTATCACTGTCATGTTTAGGAAGTTTCTCGTCGTCTTCCACATCAATAGGTTCCACATCTATCAAAGGGAATGAGTTAGTAAGGCAAACTCAATCTGCAAGATACTGAGCTTTGATGTGGACTTCCCGTGCGGCATTCTTCTTGGTATTCTCAACATAAACGTCCATCAATCTCTCATTATACGAGCATCTCCTATTCGCCCTGTCTCGGGAAGAAGAAAGTTCCACGGAGAGCTTCACGCGTGCTTTTTGAGCCTTAGACAGGTCATACCTCAACTTCTGAATGGTAGACTTGTAGGATCTCTCAGAAGCTGCGAATACAAAGGACATCAAATTAACATAAGAGTGAAAAAATCGCACAAGCAAGGAAATTTCAAAAACAAGGTTGAGGAAGTGAGCTCAATGTGACTACCCTCCTGCTGAGAAATAAAATATTGGGAAAAGGAAAGACCACTGATTTCATATCCTCCATATGCTTATCAAAATCATCACCTATTAAACCGTGAAGGCGAGACCGGATTTTCATTTCATCTTGGAAAAGAGAGGCATTCTTCTCCATCAGTATATCATGAGATTCCTTTAACTGTGTATGATGTTCACGCAACTTATTCATGTTCACAGTCACATTTATTTTACTCTTAATAATTTTCTCATTCTCCAAAGTTAACTTCTTCATATCCCTGTCATACCATCTTTCCAATGCGCGAAGAGATTCCTCATGTTCAGTACAAGTCTTTCAAAGAGCATGATAATTGTGTGAAAATATCGCCTTCTAACTTAAGAAACATCGTCTCTCTTCGGTAAGGGTGCGATTTTTATCTGATAGAGTTCGATTCCTCAAGTCAGCACTATACAATAACCCTGAAAGGTTTGATACTTGGGAGCCTAGAAGATCATTTTGACTATAGAGGCGAAGATTTTCATTATTTAAATTATCAATTTGGTCAAGAATATATGAGTAATTATTAATTAATTGATCTAGTTGGCTTTGCAATCTCTCATTATCTGCACGGGCATCCTCGGCAGAATGCTGATAGTTAAACCTCTCCGTGACGCGCTTCTGGTTTAAGTCTTTACGAGCGTGTGAAACAATTTAAAAGGATGCATGAGAAAGAATGTGAAGAATGTACATAAGTACGGAAAAGTTATAAAATAACTACTAAAAAGGGATACACACCTTTGAGTTCTTGGTTTTTATTGCGAAAATTCTCAGTTACAATAGCTTCAGCAAAAAGATCAGCCCTTAGCTTAGCATTTTGACGAGAAAGTTCTTTAATGGTATGACTAGAATCAAAGAACCCTTCAGTTTGAACTAAGCGACGATGAGATTCCTAAGAAAGAAATAGTTTAAGACACGAGGGTGCGATAAAGTAGCACAAGTAGAAAAGATATTACTTAAGAGAAACTTACCAACAGATCAAAGGAAATATTGACACTAGGGTCCAGCTGAGAGAATATTTCGCCCCTAGTTGATTTATCTGGAGGAGACTCACTTAACAGTTTGGCAAGAGCATTACAAAGGCAAACTTGAGAGGGATTATTGATAGATGAACGAGCGGCATTGATAATATCCAACAGAGGTTTAGTCCCAGAGTCAACCCCTCCAGAAATGTTCTGAGCGGCAGTAGTAAGCATGGGAAGGGGAGAAGTAGTCATAACCACACTCATAGAGGAGGTGGCATCAATACCCTTTGAAACAAGAAGTGGTGTATTAATCACGGGCGCGGAGACATTCGCAGAGGCATAGGCAGAGATACCAACCATTGACGCAGATACATTTTCAGAAGTGGAGACAATGTCACGCTCAGTTGGCGCGGCTTTCTCAGAAATATTAACCTCCTTTGAAGACGCAGAAATATCCAAAGAAGCTGAGGAGATAACACTTTTCAAAGAAGCACCAATAGGACCATCAAGAAGGGAGGTACTAATCAACGATGCGGAAATATTCGCATCAATATTAGGAGTGGCACCTTGGCGGAAGAATAAACAACTTCACCAGAAGAGGCCTGCGGTTGAGAGAGAGATTTATAATTGAGCTCTGGAAAGACGAGAGAAGTATTGATTACAGGAGGACGGCGCGATTTATTGACCTTCCTCTTCTCACCAATAAATTTGCCTTTAGTACCCTTCGAATAACAACGCAGATAAGAAACAGAGGGAACAATATTGTTTTAAAGAAAATAGGGTATTTCTTACTACCTTGTCATGCGAAGGTTTCCTCTTGCGAGATTCATCGTCCTTAGAAATTGGAGAAGGGTCAGGGTTTGAAACCTTAATGCGGAGAACACTGGATGGGGGATTCTTGCTGCAACGAAAGAAGTAGGAGAACATGAAGAGCAGCAGCAGATATGAAGAACATACAGCAAGAAGAGCTGCAACAGAACAACAATGGCGGACTAAAAATTAAAACCAAGAAAATAAGATGACAATGGGAATAAGAGTAAACTAACCTTTGTTGGGAGTCCATAAAGTCTTAAGAAGATCAACACTGGTAAGATTTCTGAGAAATAGGAATTGAAGTGTTCGATAGGATGAAGATTAAGGAAATACACAAGAAGAAAGAGAAAGTACAAAAGAAATAAAAATCTCTCTCCTCGCCACGGTTAATAAATAAGGAAACTGAGGAGAGATGGACAGTCGGTTAAATCAGAACGTACCGGTTGAAAAGATAAGAGTCAATACGTGTAGACGGTAAAGCTGAAAACCCGGAAAAATGTCGGTTGGAAGGAATACGAAAAGATGAATGGGTGCGTTAAAAAGAAATTTATAGTTTCTCTCCCCGCTCCTTGTTTTGAAAGAACGATAAGAGAAGAGGAAAAATGTGGGTGCAAAATACCGCACACTCATTAGTTACGCGAATTAATACATTTAGTGGTACGCGGATAAGGACGCACATTATATATCCAGGATGACGAACTTGATGATGTCACTAAGTCACAATAAAAGTGTGAAGATCTAAACGGCAGTGAAGAATCTGTGCGGCAGTATAAATGTCCAAGCGGCTTTGACGCACATCAGATCCGAAATTAGGGGCTTTATTAGCTGTCCTCCATTATGTAAACTCCTATAAAAGGAACCAATCACCATTGTAAATAGGGGGAGATCTTTTTGGGGTAAGCTGAGATAAGATATTTAGGGGAGAAAGTAATTTGTTTCCCAAGTTAGGGTTTCATCTCATCTTCTTTGTATCTGCTCTAAGTTTTAATAAAAGATTTTAAGTATTTCATCATGGTTTCTTAGATTACTTCATAGATTCTCATTAGGGTGTAGGCAACGACAACGAGGAAGCACAAGAAAGACATTAGTGGAAACCCAAGGGCTCATAGGAGGTTTAGAACTGCATGTGAGAGAGCAAAAAGGAACCTCTCATCTACTCCTCGTACAACTGTTGATATTGATGCTTTGTATGAAGGAGTTGATTTTCATGCATCGATTACTCGTGCTAAATTCGAAGAGTTGAACATGGATTTATTCAGCAAATGTATGGAACCTGTAGAGACGTGTTTAACGGACGCTAAGATGGACAAGAACAACATTCATGAAATTGTACTTGTAGGAGGGTCCACAAGAATGCCAAAGGTGCAGTCCTTATTGCAGGATTTGTTTAATGGGAAAGAACTCTGCAGTAGTATTAACCCTGATGAGGCTGTGGCTTATGGTGCTGCGGTGCAAGCTGCTATTTTGAGTGGTGAGGCAGATGAAAAGGTGAGGACTTGGTGTTGTTGGATGTCACCCCTCTTTCACTTGGCACTGACATAATAGGAGATGTTATGAGTGTGGTTATCCCGAGGAACACACCCATTCCCACAAGGAAGAAAAAGAGCTTCATTACCATTCATGACAATCAGAGTGCTATGTTGTTTAAGGTGTTCGAGTGTGAGAGAATTAAAACCATTGACAATAACTTTTTGGGTAAGTTCAAGTTGGGTGGTATTCCTCCCGCACCACGTGGGGTTGCTACGGTAACGGTATGCTTTGATTTGGATGAAAACGGCATATTGAATGTGACGGCCGTGGAGAACACAGATGGGAATAAAAATCAAATCACTATCACAAATGACAAAGGTAGATTGACTAAGGCTGAAATTGATAGATTGGTGCGGGAGGCTCTAAAATATAAGGCAGAAGATGCAGAATACAGGAATAAGGTTGAGGCAAGGAACTCCTTTGAGATTTACACATACAACATGTGGAACACGATTGCTAATATTGGAGAAAAGATATCATCGGATGACAAGAAGAAGATCGAGGATGCAGTCAACGATGCCATTCAATGGTTGGACAGCAATAAACTAGCAGACAAGGACGTCACAGATGACAAGATGAAGGAATCACAGAATATATGCAACCCCATAATAACTGAGATGTACAGGCAGGGCGGCCTTGAACCCATGATACCCAAAACTGAGTTAAAGAATGTAAACGACTTCCCTGTCATAGTTAAGCTGCACAAGGAGGGTGGTACTGGTCCTTCAACCAGAGCTAACAGTGTTGTGCCAAAAAACAGGAAAATCCATAAAATTTTGAGATCTTTTCGCTTCTTCTGATTACATTTTTAATTTTTTATATATTTGGTTACAGTTTGGCTTTAGTTAACACTATTTAGGTTATTATGTTTTAGTTTCATGGTTACTGCTGTCAGTGATCTTTGTTATTCGATAAAAAGATTATTTATTTATTTTAGATAAAAAGATATGTAACTTGTTTGCTCTGAACCTTTGATGTTTTGTAATTAAATTCTAGCACTGTGGTTCTAGAGACATGTCTTGTGCCCACTACACTACTTGCATACGCTTCAGCACCTTTGCAGAGTTTATTTTTGGTTCTATATAATGAATGAAAATCAATCCCAAACCAGCATAAAAGTCTTTTATCAATCCAAGAGGTAGTTTCAGTACATATATATAATTGGACTATAAATTGGCTATCGGAATTCGAACGTAAATTAATAGTACTACTTTCTAAAACGGAGAGTCCTTTAGGGTTTATGTGTCAACTCCATATTCATTTTCAAGAACTCTAAATTATCATAGCGCCACATCGTCATACATGCAGTAAGTGCCCCATAATATATCTTCAATAGACGCTTCTTTTAGCCAATACGCAAGTGTTTAGGAAAAAAGGTTAAAAAAAAAAACAATTAAAAAATAAAGTCTAGGGTCTTAAGAAGAGCTAGAGAAAATCCTCAGCATTTAGTTATGTGCATTTACTGTTGAGTTATCTTCATCATTGTTTACTGTACAAGTTCTCAGTTTTTTCTTTGACATGAGAAAAATGTTTTGTTCTCATTATTGTTGTTTTCGTGAAATATGATGGGCATTCAAGAACTTCAAATTGGCCATGGAGGTTCTAAAAATTCAAGACTTTAGTCAGGAGTCTGAGGAATGGCCATGGCCATGACCTGATACCCGTTATGTTGTAATTTTGTTAAGAAATTTGTAACTCTGTCAAAACATTGTAGACGCCGCGTATATGCTCAAGTTTATGAAACCTGGTGATTACATAATATGGGCCACAATTATGCTGCCATGGTCACTTCGAACCTGAGCCTGGCCACATTTGGCATATATAGGTCATTACATTTTGAGGAGCTAACGCAATCCTATAACGAATCTACTTCTTAATTATCACAAACTCTAGAACCAAATCCTGCTAGAACTAGTATTAAAAAAGAAGACTTATATAAGAAGAATCTGAGTTAGAATTTATTTCCAACAAGCTCAAATATCTGAGTTAGGGTTTGTGCTTTGATAGAATGAGTGGAGGAGGATTAGCAATAGGAATAGATTTAGGTACGACATATTCATGTGTTGGTGTATGGCAACACGATCATGTTGAAATTATTGCGAATGATCAAGGAAATCGTACTACTCCATCTTACGTTGCTTTTAATGAGTCTGAACGTTTGATTGGTGATGCTGCTAAGAATCAAGCTGCGGTGAATCCTGTCAACACCGTTTTCGGTAAGCTAGGTTTTCTTTTTCGAGATCTTCACAACGAGTTTGATATGTTAAGTTCTCAAATGTAGTAATACCACTGATTTTGCATTATGTATTTTGCTGGTTTTTTTGTTGGACTGTTCTGGTTTAGTTTTCTGTTATTTCATCTGCTAGATAATAGTGTAAATTGTTTCATGAGAATTATGATTGAATGAGCTCACTGCTGGCAGATTTAGTATCTCTAGATTTTTTTTCTGATCTGTTTTCTGTTTTCTAGATGCGAAACGTTTAATTGGTAGGAAATTCAGCGACAGCTATATTCAGAATGATATCATGCTATGGCCTTTCAAAGTTATAGCGGGAGAAGATAAGAAACCTATGATTCTAGTCAATTACAAGGACAAGGAAGTAGAGTTTTCAGCTGAGGAAATATCATCCATGGTTCTCGTTAAGATGCGAGAAACTGCTGAAACTTACATTGGTTCAAGTGTTAAGGATGCTGTTATTACCGTCCCTGCTTACTTTAATGATTCACAGCGTCAGGCAACTAGAGATGCTGGTACCATTGCTGGCCTTAACGTCATGCGAATCATCAATGAACCGACGGCAGCTGCAGTTGCTTATGGTCTTGATAAGAAGGCGACCCTTGTTGGTTCAAAGAATGTTCTTATCTTTGATCTCGGTGGTGGTACTTTTGACGTTTCTATACTCACAATTAACGGGGGTCAGTTTGAAGTTAAAGCTACATCTGGAGATACACATCTCGGAGGAGAAGATTTTGATAACAGGATGTTAAATCACTTTGTTCAAGAATTTAAGAAAAAGCACAAGAAAGACATTAGTGGAAATCCAAGGGCTCTTAGGAGGTTGAGAACATCATGTGAGAGAGCAAAAAGGTCTCTCTCATCTACTACTCGAACAGCCATCGATATTGATGCTTTGTATGAAGGAGTTGATTTCCATACGTCTATTACTCGTGCTAAATTTGAAGAGTTAAACATGGATTTATTCATGAAATGTATGGAACCTGTTGAGATGTGTTTAAAGGATTCTGAGATGGAGAAGAGCACCATTCAGGAAATCGTCCTTGTGGGTGGGTCCACTCGAATACCCAAGGTGAAGTCTCTATTGCAGGATTTCTTTAATGGGAAGGAACTATGCAATAGCATCAACCCTGATGAGGCCGTGGCTTATGGTGCTGCAGTGCAAGCTGCTATTTTGACTGGTGAATGTAATGAGAAGGTTCGGGACTTAAAGTTGTTGGATGTCACCCCTCTTTCTCTTGGTGTTGATATAATCGGAGATATTATGAGTGTCTTAATTCCTAGGAATACAACCATTCCAACAAGGAAGGAAGGCAATTTCACCACCACAAGGGACTACCAGAGCTCTGTGACATATAAAGTTCTTGAGGGCGAGAGGACTAGAGCCAGTGACAATAACTTGTTGGGTGAGTTAAAACTGGAAGGTATTCCTCCAGCACCACGTAACGTTCCTTCGTTTACGGTATGCTTTGATTTGGATGCAAATGGTATATTGAATGTATCTACCATGGACAAGACAACAGGGAACAACAAGCAGATCACGATCACAAATGACAAGGGGAGATTGTCTAAGGCTGAAATTGATAGATTGGTCCGGGAGGCCTTAAAATATAAGTCAGAAGATGCAGAACACAGGAATAAGGTGGAGACAAGGAACTCCTTCGAAAATTACACATACAACATGCGGAACAAGATTTCTAATATCGGAGAAAAGCTAGCATCAGATGATAAGAAGAAGATTGACGATGCAGTCAACAATGCCATTCAATGGTTGGACAGTAACGAACTAGCGGACATAAGCATTACAAATGACAAGATGGAGGAGTTACATAATATATGCAACCCTAAAATATTTGAGATTGATAGATTGGTGAAGGAAGCAGAAGATGAGGAACACAGGAATAAGGTGGAGACAAAGAAGTCCTTCGAGAATTACACATACAACATAAGGAACAAGATTCATAAGATTGGAGAAAAGCTAGCATCAGATGATAAGGGAAAAATTGAGGATGCCATTAAAAATGCAATTCAATGGTTGAAAAGCAACAAACTAGCAAACCTGAACGTTACAAATGATAAGATGAAGGAGTTACAAAATGTATGCGACCCTGTAATAACTGACATTGAAAGATTGATGCGGGAGGCAGAAGATGCAGAACACAGGAATATGGTTGAGTCGAGGAATTCCTTTGAGAACTACACATACAACATGAGAAACACGATTGATAATATTGGAGAAAAGCTAGCACCGGATGATAAGA
>JAJJMB010008936.1:278809-322044 GCA_023531105.1 Papaver atlanticum | reverse complement strand
TTCAATGGTTGGATAGCAACAAACTAGCGAACATAAACGTAACAAATAACGAGATGAAGGAGTTACAGAGTGTCTGCAACCCTATAATATCCGAGATTGATAGATTGGTGTGGGAGGCAGAAGATGCGGAACACAGGAATATGGTGGAGTCGAGGAATTCCTTTCAGAACTATACATACAACATGAAAAACACGATTGATAATATTGGAGAAAAGCTAGCACCGGGTGATAAGAAGAAGATGGAGGATGCAGTCAACAATGCCATTCAGTGGTTGGATAACAAGGAAATATGTAATGTATGCGACCCTATTGTGGATAAGCTTAACCAGCAGGACCAGCAGGGTGCTCTTGATAATGGTCCTTCGACAAGTGCTATCAACGTTGCACCACAAATCGGGATTATCCAAAAGATCTTGAGATGTTTACCTTTCTTCTGATTACGTTTTATGTCTCGAAATACTTTGTTATAGTTTGGAGTTGATAGTTGAAAGGTTTTTAAATTTTTTTACTTGCATGGTTGTAGTTTTTCAAAACCAGCATAAAGTCAATAATGTTTTATGATTTATGATTCCAAGATGTAGAATTTCAATACTCCCTCCGTCCCATTTTTTTTTGAAGGTTTATGATTTTTTTCTAATCCCAACATAGATGAAGGTTTCCATATTTTTCTCACTTTTTTCCTGATTTGTCCTTACATTGAATCAACCACTATAAACGAGGAACAAAAACTAGGAGATTTTAATATTTTAGCACTTATTCTTAAGGGATATATATGAAAAAAAAATTATTCTCTTTCCATTTTGTTAATCTACGTAAAAACACCTAAACCTTCGAATAAATTGAGACGGACGGAGTATAAAATTGGACTACTGGTCGTTAGCAATTATGAGTTATCTTCATAATTCTAGGCTATTTCGTTTGCAGTTGCAAATGTCTGACGAGTTCAATGGTGTAAAAATGTTGAATATACATTTGTTTTTATCGTATACTTTATAATTCTGCTATCCTTGTTTTTAACTACCCCTCCCAGTATAAATATCAACTTTTAGGTTTCCCATTTTATCTTACAATTTTTTACCGAAATAAAAGCTTCTTAAATTGATTTTCAGATCTAGATTACATTAGTACCTTCTCATGGTTTTTCATTTTCAATTACATTTCCTATCTTAACAGGATCAAAACCTTGGCAGAGTTTCTCATGAATGAGGACTGCAAAGGTGAGCTAAAGAATTCAGTGAAGGAGTTGGAGGAGGAATATACCTCTGAAGTGCAAGAAGACTGCAAGAGGCTAGCTCGTAGCTACTCGAAGCAGTTATTCAGTATCTACAAGGACAAACAAGATCCTTTGTTTCTTCCTACTTCAACTGCGAGCTGTTTAGGTAATTGCTCAATTATAAGATGTGCATAGGCTTCTACTTTGTTCTATAAACATTGCAATCATGATTTCCTTTGAATTTTCCAAATTTTTATGTATATGAAAATTGAATTTTACGTAGTCCACAAAAAATCATCTGCAGACAGGTTATTTTCGGAAATTTTTTGGAAGCTGTTTGATCAGGGTGAAAGTTATTCTTGTCTGTGTTTGATGTCCAATATTTAAGTGTTTAATAAAAGATCTTGAGTATTTCATAATGGTTTCTTAGAGTACTTCATAACATCCATCAACACTAAATCCTGCACCTTCTCATTACTCTCACCACTCAAAATAGCAGCTTGCACTGCAGCACCATACGCCACATCCTCGTCAGGGTTGATGCCCTTGCAGAGTTCCTTCCCATTAAAATAATCTTGCAATAGAGACTGAACCTTAGGAATTCTAGACGAACCACCAACCATGACCAATTCATGAACGGAGCTCTTATCTATCTTAGCATCTGTCAAACACTTCTCAACAGGTTCTAAACATTTTCTGAACAAATCCTTGTTCAAATCTTCAAAGTCAGCACGAGTGATGGACGTCTGAAAGTCGACTCCTTTATAAAAAGAATCAATCTCCAAGGTTGTCTGAGTAGTAGATGAGAGGATCCTCTTTGCCCTCTCACATGATGTTCTTAACCTCCGTAGAGCCCTTGGGTTTCCACTAATGTCTTTCTTGTGCTTCCTCCTTAACACTTGCACGAAGTGATTGACCATACTGTTATCGAAATCCTCTCCACCAAGATGAGTATCCCCAGATGTAGCCTTGACTTCAAAGATACCCCTATTAATGTTGAGTAGTGAGACATCAAATGTACCCCCACATAGATCAAAGATAAGAACATTCTTCCCACCAGCATTGGTTGCTCTCTTACCAAGACCGTATGCAATCGCAGCTGAAGTAGGTTCGTTAATTATACGCATTATATTAAGACCAGCAATGGTACTCGCATCCTTTGTAGCTTGACCTGTGAATCATTAAAGTAAGCAGGGACTGTAATAACAGCATTCTTAACAGTTGAACCAAGATAAGCTTCAGCAGTTTCTCGCAACTTACTAAGAACCATGGATGAGATTTCCACGGCTGAAAACAGCACATCCTTTCCCTTGTAATTGACAAGAATCACAGGTTTCTTGTCTCCTCCAGCAATGACTTTGAATGGCCATAGGGTCATATCACTTTGAACAAAGCTATCATCGATTTTCCTACCAATTAAACGTTTCACATCTACAAAAAATGAAAACAGATTCGTAAAACAATTTCGAGATGCTAATCTATCTAAGGATAATAAGCTCGTGATATTATAACTACATATATGCCAAACCTATAAGGATTACCGGACTTTATGAGAACATAACCCACAATGTACTCGTATTGTTTTCATCTATCTAATCCATCTTACTATCAAAGAATGAAGATATTAGAAAGTTGAAACATAATGCAAAGTCAAGGAACTTATTAGATACTAAATAGTTTCAGCACTTACGTGAGATACAAAACTAAATGCATAAACATGACCATGAAATTTCGATATCCAAGTTGTAAGGATGTCAAAAAGCTTGCCGAAAACGGTGTTGGTAGGATTCATAGCAACCTGACTCTTAGCAGCATCACCAATCAAACGTTCAGTTTCAGTAAAAGCAACATAAGAAGGTGTAGTACGATTCCATTGATCATTAGTAATAATCTCAACATGATCGTCTTGCCATACTGCTACACATGAATATGTTGTTCCTAAATCAATACCTATTGCTGGTCCTTCTCCTATTGTTCCAGCCATTTAACAGTACTAATATGTCAAAGAAAATAATCTTTTTGTGATATACTAAAAGAGTTGAGATGAGCTTTTAAGGTTTTCCATTTTCTTAAATAGAGAGTGAGGCTCTGCTGCAACTGTTGGATTTCTGGAGTAAGATAAAAAATAGAAAATAGAAGTCAAAAAGAAAAGTTTCTGATAAAAATGAAACTAATTACTGAAAACAACTTCCTATACATGTGTTTTAATGGGTTGAGACCGTTGGGTTAAGTTCAAGGTATGCAGAAGATTTGAAGTTGTGTCATGTATCTAAGACTAGTCGCAATTTTTCTTTGGAACAATCCAAACGATGGAAAAATGTAAAGGGTACATAAATGCTAAAAAACCAGCATTACACAACCTAAAAGCACCCAAGGCTTTAATTTTTTTCTAGCGACTCAAAAATATTTTGCATCTAACCAACCTTTCTATTAGATGTGACATGAAATATGTCATTGTAGCTCAAAATTTGCTCAACGAATTTGCTAAGAAATCCAAAGTTTTTCCTTATAGTGACATAAAAACATCGCTTGTCAAATTCCACATATTCCAGTATAAAATAAAAACTATTTTTCAACTGTATGGATTTGCTAACTCATGTAATATCCTGGCTTCCGAAGCTTGTCACTGTCAAACAAGAGTACAAAAAAATAAAAATTTACGAAAATACTTCTCATCCAAAAAAAAAAATTCAAAAAATAATCCAATAAGAAGCAGAATAGAAATCCTGCTCTATGCATTTATAGTCCCAATACTAGAAGGTTTTCCGGTAAGATCCCCTCACTAGATTTATTTTAATTTTTTTTAGATTTTTAACTTTTATCTAACAGTCAATACGGTCAATGATGGTCCTGAAACCAAACTCTAATTTGGAACTTTGTAGGACTCAAATGTAACTCTGATCATGAAATTGGACACAACCTCTAAATACCCTTAAAAAAAAATTAAGCATCAAAGGTAAAAATTTAGAGAGTGAAAAGTGAAATCACTTTGTTAGTCAAAAGCCTTGACTTCCGGTCAACCAATTTTATCTCAGTCTCACTCTTCTTCTGCACCCCACCCCACCACTAACACTTTTTCAACTTCTGATTTTTCTTGTCTCCAGTCTCTCTCTTAGGGTTCAACCATTTTATTAGATTTTGGAAGATATGGAGAATCAAAAGAAGAAACCCCATGATAATTATGATTATGTGAAAACAGTAGTCGCTTCAGATGATCAGATTTGCAGCAGAAGTAATGGAAAAGGATGGAGATGCAAGAATATAATCAGTAGTTCTCACAATCCAAGCTATTACTGTGATCAACATTACAATTCTGATTGGTATAAACGCTACAAAGACAATAAAACCAAAAAGAGAAGCAAACTTGGACCAATTCTTGATTCCTGTAAGTACATTTTTCTCTGTTTTTCTTTTCCTTTTTGAATTTGTAAATGCTTGAAGAGTGAATCATCAATGATTTCCTAATTTGGTAATTTCTTACTTCAATTGCTCTGTTGGGGGGTCTTTGTTTTTCAGCTGATGATGAAATTCTGCTGAAGAAACAAAGGGTTGAAACTACAGAGAAGGGTACTCATCAGTTGAAGAGATGTTGTACTCCTGGAGAAGAAGAAACCCAGATGGTTAAATTGGAGAAAATTTTGGGGGTTTGTAAAAGAAAGTGTATTGAATTGCTGGCGGACCTCGATGAAAAGGCAATGGAGTGTATTGGGATTCAGGGAGAGTTAGATGAATTAGAATCGATGAAGATTGCTGCTGAAGATGAGTTGAAGGAGTTCAAGAGGAGTCAAGAAAGAAGGAGAAACTTAGATGGAATTGATTGGGGAAAAAAGGAGGAAAGAACATCTGGAAGAATCAGTTACTTGGAGGAGGAATTGAAAAGGATGGAGAAAGATATGGAACACGAGAAGGGCGAGGTTGAATTTTGGAGGAACAAGTTTTTCGATTCGGAGGTCAGAGTCTTGAGGATGGAAAATGGAAGTGTAGAGTCTCGAATTTGCTTACCAAATGATGCTCCTCACAGTGGTGAAACGGTAGGAGATAACGAGTTGAGCCAACAAGGGAGGCATTGTTCTCGTGTGTCTGAGTTCCGAACCAAAGGCAAGGTCAGGAATGAGGATGAAATTGTCATGAATGCACATGGTCGAGTGAAAGAAGACGTTCTGGGATGCCCTGATATGAGCATTCCTTCTGGAAGTCCTAATTTGTCTTGCGGAGGTCAGAAAGCTGAAGATGTGAATGGTAGGAGGGTGGAAAGAAGATCTTTAGAATGGAATAAAAACTTAAATGACAAGGTAGGAAATACAGCTGCGGCGAACTCGGTTGACTTGATTTGCTTAGATAGTGAGGATGAAAGTGATTCAGAATCTCTTGGTGAAGTAATGGACAGGATGACGATGAATTACAGGAACAAAGTAAAAGAAGTGAAATGGGAATCTGTGGCCGATATGCTTTCTTCTTTTGGAAAGGACTCCAAGCTATGTATGAAAGCTGTTTGTGCTCTCTATCGATATCAAACCTCTGAAGAAAAATCTTCGAAGAGGTTGTTCCGTAACTTTGATGCAGTCAGGTATGGCGGTATAGTCAAGAATGCCCTGCACTTTGCCTTCATTTCGTTATATTTGGAAACTGGATGCATATAAGCTATAATATCTTTTAACAATTAGATCGGCTATGTTGGCTAATTAATATGTTGTTACTATTTCGTTTGCAGTTGCAAATGTCTGACGAGTTCAATGGTGTAAAAATGTTGAATATACATTTGTTTTTATCTTATACTTTATAATTCTGCTATCCTTGTTCTTCGAGTCATGGGTTTTTCAATAGGAATAATCTGTGCACATCACAGGGTGTCACTACATTTCATAGGGTATATTCTTATTTTTTAACTACCCTCTCAGTGTACATATCAACTTTTAGGTTTCCCATTTAATCTTACAATTTTTTACCGAAATAAAAGCTTCTTAAATTGATTTTCAGATCTGGATTACATTAGTATCATCTCATAGTTTTTTATTTTCAATTACATTTCCTATCTTAACAGGATCAAAACCTTGGCAGAGTTTCTCATGAATGGGGACTCCAAAGGTGAGCTAAAGAAGTCCGTGAAGGAGTTGGAGGAGGAATATACCTCTGAAGCGCTAGAAGACTGCAAGAGGCTAGCTAGTAGCTACTCGAAGCAATTATTCAGTATCTACAAGGACAAACAAGATCCTTTGTTTCTTCCTACTTCAACTGCGAGCTGTTGAGGTAATTGCTAAATTATAAGATGTGCGTAGGCTTGTACTTTGTTCTATAAGCATTGCAATCGTGATTTCCTTTGAATTTTCCAAATGTTATGTATATGAAAATTGAAATTTACTTAGTCAACATTCAACTAATGGGTACCAAATTTTCGACGTTTATATTTCTGACAATTTTTTAAATGGTTTGTTGTGATTATCTTTATCTATTCACACCTTTACTGTGTTTTTTGTTGGAACTGATTTTCTCATGCATCTTTGTGTTTCCTTACACTTGCACTCACAGAACCTCTACTGTTTGAATGCTCTGCTGCTTGTTCTGTTTGAATGTTGTCCCCTAATCCAATATTGATAACAATTCTACCCGTTATTTCTTTTATGAATCATTTTATCTTTTGGTCTAAAGTGGCAGCTGCTAACTGCTAGATCATTTGGAAAGGAACATGTAACATTGGATCTTTAAAATTAGGTAGAAATTTAAATATATTGTTTCCAAAGTAGTCTTGAAACTATGAGATCCTTAGATTACTGGAACCATAGTGATGGCAATGAGAGTAGGGAGCCTGCCAGGGATCCAAGTAACACAGTATTATGCAGGAATCCTATCTGGCTGAACTGCTTGAAAATCAACTTCGAAGCATCTCAGATTGATAAAAGAGTTTATGTTGGTTTTGGATTAATTCCGTACTGATCAAATAAAAACTGTTGCAGGGAAATGGAGGAGTCAGGATAAAAGACTTTGCAGAAGAAACTGAAGTATATGTAAGTAGTGTAGTGGCCGCAAGAGATGTCTCTAACAAGCTACCGCGTAGGAGATGGCAGAGGTGTCCTGCTCCTTTTAAGTTGGTAAGTTCCTAATTACTTGTTTTGGTTCACTTTATCTATTGAAGTGAAGAAGAAACGGAAGTAAATGTTGTTTTTGTAATATCTTGGAGTAACTCTTTCCCTGATTAATGCATATATGGTTTGATAATGGTATAGACAAACACTACCTAAATCTGTAGCATCTTAATTATAATATGTATATATCTTCCATTCGATGAAAAACGTTGATGAGCCTTAGTTGTTATGTTTTACTAGTCCATATCTTGACTATTCACATACTCCATCTACATGTTCAATAGAATTAGTACATGCCAAACTCCCAGAATAGTCAATCTGAACAGCAAAGAAATGGGAAAATTTTCTCTTATCCTTTGTGGAAGGTATCCTTACTTTTGTTCAATTTGCAGAATCCTCATTAGTTTCCTTGTCTACTTTTTCATGTCCGAACTATAAAATTGGTGTGCTTACATGTCTGATCAATTTGCCGTTGTGTCCGTGCTTGTTGGCATTGTAAAGATCACCAATGAAAATATCAGTTTTGTTGGGGATAAAAGAATTTCCGGAGTAGAGTTCTGCAACAAAAGGTTATTTCTGTTGACCATAAAAATCCTTTTTTATATCCTGCTATACCAGCTTGAATCTTAGGCAGTGCTTTATACCAAAATTGAAGTTCTTCAGAGCCGAATTGCTGAAAATGCAATGGGAATAGATTTAGGATTTTTCCGTTGCTGCTGCTCCTCCTATACAGAAAGACTTCCCATATTTTGTATTTTTCTTCCTCTCGACTGTTTTTTAAAAGTGGGTTTCAGTTTTAAAGCTTAGTAGCTTTTGCAAAATCTGTTTTCACATATGTGCAGAGCAAATTGAAACCACCACAAGAAAAACAATAGATAAAAGGAATTTAAGACTGAAACATCAATTCCTAAAACCAAAAAGATGGAAATCTAGGACAATATTTAGTTGAACAAACAGTAAACTTTATAAATGGCATAATTGAAAATTTCTTTAAAAACATAATTTCCATAGTTCCCTATTTAGCCTTCCTTCATCTTCTTCGTTATTTCTAATAACTTAGTCGAAAAAAAATCAATCAAACCCAACCACCATATCCATCGATCCAACCACCGCCCCTTATATCGTCGCCACCATAACCACTTCCGCCACGTCCAGCGCTACTATCAACAGATCTATCACCAGTTTTATGTTCAAGTTTTTTTGTTTAGGTTAAAAACTGATTTTCGAATCCAGATCCATTTGATTTTTAGGTTTTCAATTTCAGAATTTCGAGTTGAAGCTTCAGAGAGATCGATCTTTGCATGTTTGATTTATTAATCAATTCATTATGTATGATTTTTTAAATTTGGTTGCAGAGATTTTGGAAGTTTGATTTTATGTCGATTCCACGGACGTAAAGCGACTGGATCAGGTTAGTATAAGAAACCCTAAAAATCTCCATTTGATTTGAATCTCGCATAACTTGGATGTCTGTGGTGATGTTGGTGGTGGAGTTTGAGTGTGATTGTGGTGGAGATTGGGTGTGATTTTGGTTGCATTTATTGATGGTGTTCCAGGTATAGTAATTGTCCTTTCAGTAAACCTACTTACTTCAGTTTTTACGGGATCAACTACTGTTGGTGATCCAATTTATGGGATCAACTGCTATTTTTGACCCAATTTTTTATGGGATCAACTACGGTTATTGATCCATTTATGGGATCAACTACTGTTGTTGATCCTTTCAACTCCTATTGTTGACAATATTTCCTTGGATAAGTATAATCATGCTTGTAGTTTAAATCATGTAAATTTCTTCCAATGCTGAACTTGTGGTGCAATGGTAGCATGACCGACTCCATGTCAGATGAAGCGTGTTCGACTCACGCCAAGTTCACTCTATTTACATGGAACAACTTTCATTGTTGATCCAATTTAGGGGATCAACAACCGTTGTTGATCCCCTAAATTGGATAAACTTCTACTGTTGATCCTTTTTTTTTTTTGGATCAACTACCATTGTTGATCCCCTAAATTGGATAAACTTCTACCGTTGATCCTTTTTTTTTTTTTGATCAACTACCATTGTTGATCCCCTAAATTGGATCAACATCTACTGTTGGTTCTATTTTTATTTGGATCAACTACTGTTGTTGATACAAAAATATCTGAACCAGTGGTGGCTGTGGCGGCGGCGGCGGACTAGTGGTGATGGCGGCGACGGACTAGTGGTGGTGGAGGATTGGTGGTGGTGTAATGATGGTGGAATATTAGTGGTGGTGGTGGTTGGTAGGTGGTGGTCGTTGAACGGTGGTGATGGAATGGTAGTTGAATGTTGGTGGTGGTGGTGCTAGTGGTGGTGGTGAAGTGGTAATGGAAAAAATTTGTTCCATTTTGAAATAAAGAAAAATATTATATGGGTGAGGTATTAAGGTAATCTAATTTTAAATAGATAAGGTTATTAAAAAGGAGGGAGGATCCCCTCACAATTTTATTTTCACACTATCACACATGTTGAGAGACATTTTCTTAACCAAAATCAAACGGTGAGGTATTTGAAGCTAATATTTTGGGAATATGCTCGTCTTACAAAGCTCTACATATCCACAAAAAATGAGCTCATTCCGAAATACTAAAGTTCACCATCTACCAATCTTAATTTTAACGGTTGAAAATTAGTTGACTTTCAATGGTCAATTTTCAAAGTAGTAGATGGTGGAGTTATACGTTTCGGAATGAGCTCATTTTTTGTGGATACGTAGATCGTTGTAAGACAAACATATCCCAAAATATTGTTTTCAAATACGTTACCATTTAATTTTGATTAAGAAATATGTCTCCAAACGTGTGAGATAGTGTGAAAATAACAATGTGAGGGGATCCCTTCTAGGGATATATTTATTGGTGTATAAGAATATATTTATTCGGTGTCAAAATATAAATAATGTACCCAAAGTTACTTTATTAGTCAAAAGTGTTGACTTTCAGTCTGGCACTTTTATCCCTCTCTTCTTCTACACCCCACCACAACGCTTTCAACTTTCTCACTGGTCTTCAGTCTCTTTCTCTCTCTTAGGGTTAGGGAATTCGTTCATCACATTTTTGAAAGATATGGAGAATCAAAAGAAACCCCATGTTAATTCTGTAAATGTAATCCCTCCAGATGATCAGAGATGCACCAGAACAAACGGAGATAAATGGAGATGCAAGAATATCTTGAGTAGTTCTCACATCCCAAGCTATTACTGTGATCAACATTACAATTCTGATTGGTATAAACATCACAGACACAATAAAACCAAAAGGAGAAGCCAACTTGGATCAATTCTTGATTCCTGTAAGTAATTCCCACTACATTTTTGATTTTTCTCTGGTTTTTTTTTTTTTTTTCAAATTGTAAATGCTTGAATCATTTCTTGCTTTAATTGCTCTGTTGGGGGGTCTTCGTTTTTCAGCTGATGATGAAATTGAGTTGAAGAAACAAAGGGTTGAAACTACTCATCAGTTAAAGAGCTGTTGTACTTCTGAACAAGAAACCCAGATGGTTAAATTGGAGAAAATTTTGGGGGTTTGTAAAAGAGAATGTATTGAATTGCTGGCGGACCTCGATGAAAAGGCAATGGAGTGTATTGGGATTCAGGGAGAGTTAGATGAATTAGAATCGATGAAGATTGCTGCTGAAGATGAGTTGAAGGAGTTCAAGAGGAGTCAAGAAAGAAGGAGAAACTTAGATGGAATTGATTGGGGAAAAAAGGAGGAAAGAACATCTGGAAGAATCAGTTACTTGGAGGGGGAATTGAAAAGGTTGGAGAAAGATATGGAACATGAGAAGGGTGAAGTTGAATTTTGGAGGAACAAGTTTTTTGATTCGGAGGTCAAGGTCTTGAGGATGGAAAGTGGAAGTGTAGAGTCTCGAATTTGCTTACCAAATGATGCTCCTCCCAGCGGTGAAAAGGTAGGAGATAACGAGTCGAGCCAACGAGGGAGGCATTGTCCTCGTGTGTCTGAGTTCCAAACCAAAGACAAGGTTTGGAATGTGGATGAAGTTGACATGAATGCACATCGTCAAGTGAAAGAAGAAGTTGTCGAATGCCCTGATATGCCCATTTCTTCTGAACGTCCTAATGTGTCCAGCGGAGGTCAGAAAGCTGAAAATGTGAATTGTATAGTGGAAAGAAGATCTGACAAGGTAGGAAACACAGCTGCGGCGAACTTGGTTGAATTGATTTGCTTAGATTGTGATGATGAAAGTGATTCAGAATCTCCTGGTGAGGTTATGGACAGGATGCCGATGAATTACAGGAACAAAGTAAAAGAAGTGAAATGGGAATTTGAGGCTGATATGCTTTCATCTTTTGGAGAGGACCCTGAGCTCTGTATGAAAGCTGTTTGCGCTCTCTATCGACAGCAGTCTTTTAAAGGAAAACCCGCAAATGGTTTCTTCCGTTGCTTCGATGCAGTCAGGTATATATAAGAATGCTCTGCACCTTTCCTTCATTTGCTTATAATTGGAAATTGGATGCATATAATCTTTTTTATAGTCGTTTAACAATTAAAAAGGTCACATTAGCTAAACAAAATGGTGTAACTGTTCTTTCTCGAGTCATAGGTTGTCCAATAAGAATGATCACTACACATCACTTGGTGTCACTACCTTAGCTACGTACCATTTTATTCACCTAGAGTAGTGACAAAGAAAAATGAAGAGAAAGCGGATTGCATTCTTATCTTTTAACTTCCCTTGCTATGTTAGTTTCAACTTTCGGGTTTTCTATATAATCGCATGATCTTTTTATGGGAAAACAAAAGCTTCTTAAATTGATTTTCAAATCTTGATTAAGTTAGTATCATCTCATGGTTTTTCATTTTCAGTTACATTTCTGTATTAATGGTTATTGTATCTTCACAGGATAAAATTTTTGGCTGACTTTCTCATGGACGGGAACTGCAAAGGCGACCTGAAAAAGTCTGTGAAGGAGTTAGAGGAGGAACTCACTCCTAGCGCGGTAGAAGACTGCAAGAGGCTGGCTAGTAGCTACTCGAAGCAGTTATTCACTATCTACAAGGGCAAACAAGATCCATTTTTTCTTCCTTCTTCAACTGGGAGCTGTTGAGGTAATTGCTAAATTTTAAGATGTGCGTGGGTTTATATTTTATTCTGCAAGCATTGCAATCTTGATCTCCATTGAATTTTCTCAAATGTTATGTAGATGATTGAAAATATCATATTTTACTTAGTCCACAGAAAATCATCCACAGACAGGATTTGTTAGGAAACTTTATGCAAGCGATTGATTAGGGTGAAAGTTTGGGTTCTTGTGTTTGTTGTCCAATTGTTAAAGTGTTGAATTCTACCTGCCGTATACATGTGTGACTGGCAAGTTGCCATGTCTGAGATTCTCAAGGAAATTGATAGGTTCAACATATCATTCTTATTCTGCCCTCATTAAATTAAAGGGTACCATATTTCGGCCATTTATGTTTTTCTGATTAAATGGTTGGTGGTAATTATCTTTATCTAGCAATTAACTTGCTTTCCTCATGCACCTTTGTGTTTCGGTACACTTTCACTCACAGAACAGTCCTGGTCAGGCTAGTATCCCTGATTAGCTTTCAGGTTGTATTTAGCAATTAACAATTTCCTAATACCCATAATTTGGGGGGTTGGCATACTCTCTAAAGGGGAGTCGAACATCTACTGTTTGAATGCACTCTTGCTACCTAGATCTGTTTAGATGCCGCCAATAATCCAAAAATGAATAACAATTTATGATTTGTTTCCTTTATAGATCATTTTAATTTTTAACTTGACATTAAAAATGCGAGTGATTGGACTATTGTGGCAGCTACCAGTTGCTGTAATATTTGGAAAGAAACATGTGATAGGATCTTTAAATAGGCAATAGGGAGTGTTTCCAAGTTCGTCTTAACAGTATAAGATTTTTAGATTACAAGAATCCATTCTTGTAATAGGATCTTTAAATAGGCAATGAGAGTAGGGAGTCTGTTAGGGATCCAAGTGAAGCAATATATATTCAGGAATCCATTTCTAGCTGGACTGCTACCCAATCAAAATGCTCTTCGAAAATTAGTTTTTAAGTTTCGCAGATTGATAAAAGAATTTATGCTGGTTTTTGATTGGTTTTTTGCAGTCATCAAATACAAACTTTTGCAGGGGAAAGGAGAACTGGTCAGGGTGGAAAACTCTGCAGAAGAACCTGAAGCGTATTCAAGCAGTGTAGTGGGCACAAGAGATGTCTTTAACAAACAAAGTAGAGTTAATTAGTGTTTGGGTTGTAAATTTTGGTACGGTTTAGGGTTTGGGTCCTAAGTTTGTCCAATTTTGAGTTTGGGTTGTTGACCCGTTGACCCGTTAGTCACTGGTCAAACTGTTAACTCTCTTAGCGCTGTTAGTTTATTTGCACGTCCCATCGTGTTAAAAGTTGCCGTTTGTGAGGTTGAATTACTTTCGTCCCCATATGAAGCATGATAGACTTTCAGAGGAACTAAAAAAAGTTCTTACTTAAGTATCCGTTTTTGTGCGTGACATTTTTTTAATCTTCACCAGAATGGTAATCGACTAATGGGTCAAGGGTTATGGGATGAGGGTTTTTCAACTCATCCACTTTCATATCGACAGAGAGTTGTTTTTTTTTTTTTTTTTTTGCTTAAACACTGAGAAGCATGTTCAGCCGCTTAAACCAAAATATCTTTTAAGAGCTGATCATGTGTCACTTAGGAAGAAAAATTCACCAAAGAGGCTAACCATGTATCGCTTGGGATGAAAATTTTACCTAAGAAGCTGACCTCATGAGGCTGATTATGTGCCGCTCGGGATTAAAAATCACACAAGCGGCTAATGATTAGCCTCCCAGTTGTGCTTTTTTGATCTTAAACTTCACTTCTTCAACTGTTTCACTTGAGAGGCACATGTTCAGTCTCCACTGTGACACACTACTTCATATGAAGAAGTGTATTAAACACTGGCGGAATGGATGAATGTTCTCATTCTATAGTAACACCTAATTTGGACTTTAGCTGAATGGATATAAGTGTTCTCTTAGAAGCCTCAATCACATAAGAAGTAGAGCCATCTAATACTAGAGCGATAAAACCGTATCTAGTATGAGATTTATCTACTAGAAGACTCCGTCTAATTCAAAAAGGGAGAACATGGTTCAGATTTAGATTACATTCATAGTGTTTTGCTTGTTTGGCTAGAGTATCAGCAACATTATTCTCTTTTTTGCTTCCAAAATAGATTTGCACGTATCGATGAATTTCATCCATTTAGATACTTCGTCAAACTCTGGCAATCACCTATTAGACTCGATTATTTTTCTCTCGCCCACATTGCAGCTTGTAAGGTAACTAGAGCTTCTTCCTCTTCAGGTGTTGCTGTGAATATGGCCCTGTTCTTTGGCTGTCCAAACTCCAAAGTATCTGTGTCATTTTTCAAAATACGAGTTAATCGACGAATCAAATTAACATGTCATTAGTACACGCTTTGGAGGAACGTGCACAAAAATGAACTCGTGTTTTAGGTATTCACATTCAATTGAAAAACAAACTCCTTCAAAACCACCTAGTAGACCAAAGAAAAAAGAATCCTTTTTGAGAAACAGTGGACTCTACCTAAATTATTTCTTAGGCGATTTAGAGAGAACTAGATTTTGTGCCCGTGCTATGCACCGGGCGGACCACAAAACCATCCACCATCATTTGGTCCATGTCTGTTATGCATCGGGTATCTTTTTCTTTTAACCATATTTTTAATTTGGTAAAGCTCGGCTTCGGCTTCGGCTTCGCCTTGCCTCGCCCCATGACATCCCGATTTGATTTTATTAGGTGTCGTGCTGCTCAGAAGTAAAATATAGTACAGATACATGGAAACAAATAAGTTTTCACATGGTAACAACTCAACTATATACTGAATAACTAAGTAATCAGGTAATGGATCACGACCTCAATATGCTAAACTAAGACAGCAACAATGTAGTTTTCTCCTTATCTATCGAAAGTTAAATTTTTTTTGTTTGTTTGTTTGCTTCCTACTGCTCCTTTTTCTGTTTGCCTAGTGAGAAAATATCCTAAGCTAATTATAATTATGCGAAAGATCATCAAAACTATTATTAATTACTCACTGTTCAGTCAGGTGAGGCCCGACCTGTATACTGTTTAACTGCTACACTTGAAGTCATATAATGGTACCTCAACAGATTTCCCTTCTTATATATAGCAGATATCTCAAGAATTGTATCAGAGTCCGTTAAGGGCGGATCTGTTTTATGCACGACAACCATCAGACTTGTTTTGTCAAGAATATCACATTGGAAAAAATTAATCCTAAATAAACCAAATAAGTTATATCTTGAAATAAAAACAACAAAGAGAGCTCAAACAATAAAACTCCCTTCACAAACTTACTTTAGTTAAGGGCATCAGTAAAACGGCTGTATAGACTTATCGAGTCATGTTAGCAGTATAACGAATGTATTTGAAAGTAGCCCTGTCTAGGCAGTTGGTAATACAGAACTTGGAAAACCACTCCTCTTCTGCCGAATGGTAGAGTATGTGAACTGTTAACACAAAAAAAATGATAAAAAAAAAGTATCGAGAGCCATAAACAACTCCTATAGTATTGAAATATCATCATAGTTAAGGTTCATATACATACTAAATACAATATAATTCAGTATTAGCAGCTGCACAAGAACAATATTTTTAAGCTCTTGAAGTGGAGCTCGCTCCTTCTTGTGAATCGATCAAAATTCCTATACAGACCAATATAAATGGATCAATCAAAAGCAATGTTTCGGATATGTAAAAACATATTCAATAGCTCTGTAATTTATTTCTACCCAATGTCTACCAAAATTCTTAATTGGAGGGCTTTAATGAATCTATTTTTCAAAATTCATCCTTGTGCTTCAGTGCGTATCACTCCAACAGCAGCAACACTTATACGCAAACATGGTCGAAGTGCCTTGAAATACTATGACAATTGGTACATTAACTCCCATTGCCATCACTCCCACTTGGGTACAGAAAATCAATGTAACAGCATGAGTAACACTGTTAAAAATTATCTGTTGGATTATATGGGTAATAATTAGATGTTGGTAAAGCTATTAATATTTATTTAATGACCTCATCCGTTGGTCAAAAACCAAGGTACTGCTCTCTACAAACTCGTGATAGCTTAAAAAGCAGAATTCATTTTTGCAATTGAGGGACAGAGAGAGAGATAGAGAAATACCTCCAGAATAGGTGAAAATTCAGCCAAACTACACTGCAAAGAATGTGGCAAATCCTGTTCCACATCATCTTGATTGTCCGCTGAAACTCTCATTACATCTTTGTTGGAAATAATAATTTGTAATCTAGAATTATCAAGATTAGTTTAGAGTAGTGTAGAGAATTCTACACAGTGAATGATGAAAGTTGTAATATCCAACTGTTAGCCAGAGTCAAATGTATCTAGAATGTTCAAGAGACAGTCAAAGATGAAAGTTGTAATATCCAACTGTTAGCCAGAGTCAAATGTATCTAGAATGTTCAAGAGACAGTCAAAGTCGGTTGTAATAGGAATAGTCTAGAAAAATGTAGAGCATACAGTACGGGCCTTGTAGTGCCTATAAAGCATTGATACATTCATTTGTATTTGTAACGAAACAAGAAGTGAGTAATAAGATTAAGAGTTTTGAGAGTTTAAGTATTAGTCTTGCTTCCTAGGAGCACTGTACGAGCAACACAACTATGCTCGTATATCTCCAAAGTTTCATGTTCAAATTCCAACATGGTATCAGAGAGGAGGTTCAATCCATATGGGGCATGTAAGCTGCGCGAATCAAAATGCCTGTGGAGTTCAAAGCAAATGCGAAAGTGAAGTGAAGAAAGTGAAGGTATGATACTCTAAAAGTTTGAGATTGTATTTGTTTTGGATCCCATATGAAAGTTATCACCCCTATCTACGTAAAAGAAGACAAGAAAAAATGAAGACGTTGCTCATGAGAAGACCCAAGTTGGGTTAGGGTGGCTTTGAGTTTTGAAGACGAAAAATGTCTCCATGAAATGAAAGTTGAAAACATAAATAAGAGAAGTTGTGGGAGGTGCACAGAAAATGCACTTTCAGACGTGGCATGAGAGAAGCCATGTTGTCACAAGATGCTAATCCTCTACTTGTGACGAAAGTAGCCGAGTGAAGGCTAAAAGAAGGCCGCGTAAAGGCCAGGCCGAGTAAAGGCCGAGATGGTGGGAACGCACCCACTGAGAGGCTAGCAGAATGGAAAGCTAGCTAAAGGAAAAGAAGATAGAAGACAAGAGCTATGGAGACATCCTGAGAGGATGTGGAGTGCAAAGAGATGTCACGGACATGAAATAAAAGAGATTACAACACGAGCATGAGAAGTGAAGGATTGGGTGAAGATCGAAACCGCGAATGCAATGGGGATTACAAATTAGGAAGGGATGTTGGAAATAATAATTTGTAATCTAGATTAGTTTAGAATAGTGTAGAGAATTCTACACAGTGAATGATGAAAGTTGTAATATCCAACTGTTAGCTAGAGTCAAATGTATCTAGAATGTTCAAGAGACAGTCAAAGTCGGTTGTAATAGGAATAGTCTAGAAAAATGTAGAGCATACAGTACGGTCCTTGTAGTGACTATAAAGCAGTGATTCATTCATTTGTATTTGTAACGAAGCAAGAAGTGAGTAATAAGATTAAGAGTTTTGAGAGTTTAAGTATTAGTCTTGCTTCCTAGGAGCTCTGTACGAGCAACACAAATATGCTCGTATATCTCCGAAGTTTCATGTTCAAATTCCAACAATCTTCTCCACCAAGTCCCCGCAAACCTGTGACAAACCATTATTGTAAAGTCCAAAGCAAGTTATCTTAATTTGGTTCACTTTCTAATTCTCCCTGTTGAGAGGAAAAGTAGTCTAGATCATACAAATCATTTTCCTTTTCCTTCAATGGAAAATGAGCTGTTTGGTGATTTGGTCTATACAAACTTATAAAGATACAATAAAATAATTAAACTGAGGAAAGAGATCCTAACATGAAAACACTTGAGTGTTTGACTTATAACCAATAACAATGTTTAAAGATCAAGTTTTTAAGCCTGGTGAACAACTAATCAGGCACACAGCAATGTTCGTACTACTATCTTCGACCGGTGGTGTAGAGAACGAACTTGCTAAATCTCTAAGAAGCATTGGATGGTTTCATGGAAAAAATACACCACAAAAGAAAATCAACAATGCATTATCCCAAGATGTATTATTCACAAAAGAATATGAACTGATAAGGTAATTATTTTTCTGTAAAGATAAGAACTGTTTCAGTAGAATTAATAGAAGTACAAAGAAGTGTTACCTCCCAAATGAGATGAAATAAGTAAAACACAATCTTCAAACTACTATCTTCTCACCTGCAAAATCAAAACAAAGATTAATCTTTAAACAAAATAAGTTACATGGTTAACAAACAAACCCAAAAATTCTAACCAAACAAATGAGAATAAAAAGGGAGAAACAATTCAATGATTCGATTTCAGAAAAAATAATTAAAATATCTACGAAATCAATCTTCTTTCGTACGAAGATTTAGTTAGGATGAAAAAAAATATCTACGAAATCAATCATAGTTAGAATTCGCACTTAGTAAACCAAAAAACGGTGAAATACGAAGAAAAAAAAAAAAAACCCAAAATCAATATAAATAGAGAAAAGAACAAACCCTAAATCAAAAATAAATAAAAATAAGATCACCAAAAAATAAAAATATAACGGATGAACAAAGACCAACTAAAAACGCGAAAATCAGAACAAAAAAAAAAATCCCCAAATCAAAATAAATAGAGAAAAGGAACAAACCCTAACTGACACCTCGTTTATATCTTGCAAATCCACATCTTTGTGCTTAAACCTGTCATCTATACGTTGCACCTGCTATAAGAAAAAGGAAAAGAAATCAACAGGGAGAATAGAGAAGAAAGATCGAAAACGGGGAGGAGGAGAAAGAGGATTTTCTTTCCTGTTTCACGTCTTTGCTTTTTTCTTTTTCTTTTCGGGAAGACTGGTTTAGGGTTTTTGTTTTCCTCTTTGTTTGCTCTCGTTTGAGCGCTTGACTTTTGGAGAAATTCTAGAAGGAGGGAGAAATTTTGGAGCAATTCTAAGGGGTGGGTGACGCTTACTTAAAATGGGTGACGCTCACCGCGCGACGTGGGGGCTTATATGACTTAGGATTTTAAAGGCATTGATGCGAGGTTAACAGTTTGTTTAGAATTTTTGATTAACATTTATGAATTTACTTACCACATGATATGAAACTATAAATGTATTACTATGTAGTGGAATAGATAGTAAAAGGATAAAATTGCGAAAGGGTAGAATCGGAAATGCTAAAGGAACCGAGGGATTATCCCGATTCCTATCCCGTGTGAAACAGAAAAGAGTGTGGGCTCCACCGTTAACAGCTCCATGTTTTCTCCTGATGGGCCCATCAAAACCTGTCCCTGACGGGATTATCCCTCGCTGGATGTATCACTCCCCGGGTAGAATTGATAGTAAAAGGGTAAAATTGCAACCTTAAAAAGATTAAAAAAAAAGTTTAATAAAATACTAAAAAAAACGGCAGCGGATATTCTTGTGCTCAACTGGGAAAACATCAAAGACGTGTGTATGTATGTTACAGGTGTCTCACCCTTCACTGGTGACGGAGTTCGTGGCTTCGTCCCAGGCCAGGCTATTTCGAAGGCAATTTCGCGCAAGTGTTTTAAATATTTGAGTGAATGTGATTCGCATGATTATGGTTTTGGGTGTTTTAGCATTCACTACCTTAGGAGAGCTTAGTGAAGATTTTGTTTGTTTTTTCAAGCGTCTTAAGAACTGCTTAATTAGTAATGACGCTGGTTGTGATCTAGGTAGTTTTATTTTTCATAGATTGGGTGTTGCTATTCAAAAAGGAGTTGGTGCCCAGCTTGTTGCCCGGCTGCCAACTAAAAGCTTTGTTGTGTAAACATTCAAGTTTTTAGTTTTATTTAGATAAAGGCAGTGGCGGAACCAAAGGTGGGTGATGTCGTTTTATAGTTGTAGTGGTAAAAAGGTTCGTTGCTCGAACTTGTGAAGGATTTTCGAAAATTAAATAGAGTTGTTTTAACAATAATAAGAAAATACCGAGACTCTGGATTCCACCATTGACCAATTAAATGATAAACTCTAAACAATATTCATGCAATATTTTTCTTTAAAGTGATTCTAGTATTTGCCTTTAATAGATTTTTGAAGTAATAATTGTAAGCACGAAGCATGAAACATCAAAAGTATTAAAACCAAGCATGTCCCATCAAAACACTTCACAACTACTCAATAAAAACCAATTTTTCTTTTAAGTTCTATGCAAAAAATCATATAAAATAATTGCAATAAATAATTAAAATAGAACTATACCACTTTTCATGGAACAATGGCTTCCTCCGTCGCCTCGGCAAAGGGGTTTAGCTCCTCAATTAATCACTTGCTCAAAATACATATTTGGTGTTCAAAAGTTGATTAAAAGAGTGAAAAGTGCTAAGCAGCGGATTCTGTAGTTACTGAAGGTCTAAAACAGAAGTCCGAGTTGTTGCTGAAGAGCTTCTGTGACTGCAGGAAGATGCGACCGTACCTCGTTGTCACTAAAAATAAGTCTGCCTCTGCGACTGACTCTGAGGGTCTAATGTTCTTCGTCTTCTTCTTCGCAGTAGCAGCAGGAAAGTTTCTGAACTCGACTCTGTTGATTTTTTTCTCGCTTCTCTATAGCTCTAAACTTCTCCAAACTCCTCCAAATTGTTCGTACCCCTAAATATGACTCGAATCAACCTATATATATCCACCAAATCCCAAAATCACTCGAGTTAATCCAAATATTTTCGTTCTTTTTCAATAGCAAGTTACGGGATTTTAATCTTCTTTTTACGCGTCAACTTGGTTTCCAAACTCTCCAAGGACTGAATAAGGACTCCATACACTCCTATCTTGCCGTAAACTCTTCACAAATTCTTTTGTAAACCGAAAATAACTCAAATTGTGAATTCTCCCTGTTTTGCTCCAACACGGATTTCTATCCCTGTTTAATCGATTCTACAGCTCATACCATACTTGTTTATCCTTTACAGAGTTAACCCAACGAAAATCAGCCATTGAATCGCCTTAAAAATCATCCAAAATTCGAACAGAAAATTCTGTTTTCTGTAAACTGTTTTCCCGCCAAAATCTGTTTTGAAAATTTGAGAAGAAATGTGACCTCCCCCTATCCAGTGCCGGTCTGTGCTTAGCAGCTGCTTGGAAATGGGTTACCCCTTATCCCCGAATAGCAAGTGTCCTCCCAGGAGCCTTTAGCAACTTTTCGAGCCAATTTTGCCGTAAAAGCCTTTTTCTCCAAAAACACCTACAAAGGGATAAAATAACAAAATTAGTACAAAAATGGGTATTAACAATATATACAATAAAGATGAAAATAGACACATAAATGCGTCTATCAGTTGGCTAGACCTGGCTGTAGCCCCCCCTTTTTCCGCCAAAATCAAAACAGGGCAGTGAGTTTACCTTTAAATCCCCCAAGATATACGACTTAGTCCACCGGCTAGAGAAGTTTTAGTCCACCGGTTGAAGAAATTTTAGTCCACCAAGGAACCAAACTCATTATTATCTCTCTTATGTCCATCCTTTTGATATCTTTCGGTGGTATAATCAAACTGAAAGACCGGAAGATATTGGAGCCCCATGGGGGATCACCCTGCTACCAGCCTACCAGCAAAATTTGAATTTTAAGGCAAAGGTTAGAATAATTTTGGTCTTTAACCATCAGCTTTATGTAACTCTTGACATAGCAAATCTAGATTTTTGTTCATGGATGTATTACGGAAGGTTGTTAATCATCTTAAGATAAGAAGATAAAAGGTACTTGTATCGAGTCGTCAGAACTCGAGTATATGAAGCTAAAAGGTACTTATATTTAGTCTTCAGTAGGCGAGTATCTGCCTTGTAAGTGGCATGGCTTGTAATGATTTTGCAAGATACATTCTACCTGAGTGTTGTAATTCCATATTCATCATATCGATGCAGAGCCAAGAACGAGAGAAAGGAGAGCACTTAGAACAGAGAAAGAAAGCGAGACAAAGTTAAGTTTAGCTGAAACAAGGCAATTATAAGCTATCATTAGCAGAAATTTTCTTAGCCCCTCATTTTGAAACTCTGGCTCCGCCACTGGATAAAGGGTCAGGATCAAGTGACAAAGTGTTTTGACAAAACCATTTAACAAAACTTGATAACCCTAGGATCTTATATATCCAACGGTTGTCATATTTGACAACGTAATCATTTTAGATCAAGTGTGCGTTTGGTTAACTTTAATCAAAAATGATCTCAGGTGAAATGCATGGGAAA
This sequence comes from Papaver atlanticum, assembly GCA_023531105.1. NCBI lineage: Eukaryota > Viridiplantae > Streptophyta > Magnoliopsida > Ranunculales > Papaveraceae > Papaver > Papaver atlanticum. Next base: position 299,342 of record JAJJMB010008936.1, on the reverse strand, counting down.
GCCAATACAATTTCCATTTAAATGTAACCGATTTTTTCTGTGTTAGATGCAAGTATGTATCCATGTTTTTCCTCGATGTTATAATCATGATTAGATTAATATATCATTGACACTAATGATTCAAAAAATTATGAATTGTCAGCTATTTGATGGATGGTTTTGGCATATTTATTTCTTATTTTTACAGATCAAACCACAAAATTCGTATAATCATCAATGACTTTGAATGAAAAGCAAGACTAAAAATCAGTTATCCGAAGCTCGATAAAGGGCTGAATAATGTGTTTTTAGAAAAAGCATTTGAAATCATTAAAGAGTTCATCAAGTCTGGATTTATTGGAATGTCATTTTAACTGTTTGAGATACGATTCATCACATAAAACAAATCTATTTGTAGTTGGGGTGTCTTCTTTTCTGGTTTATCTAGGAACGACTTTTAGATTTTTTTACAGGAAAAAAGTGTAAACTAATGGAGGAAAACATAGCAGATTAGCAGTAGAAGAAGACGACGAACGTATAGTCAATTTTCAATTTTTTTGTTAGATCTCGGAAGATACATATGGAGAATCAAAAGAAGAATCCCCATGATGATGATGATTCTATGAAAGTAGTAGTCCCTCCAGATGATCAGAGATGCGGGAGAAACAGTGGAATGGGATGGAGATGCAGGAATATAGTCAGTAGTTCACATAATCCAAGCGAATACTGTGATAAACATTACAAATCTCCTTGGTACAGAAAAGGGTATCCAAATCAAGCTGCAAAAAAGAACCAAAATACCCGCAAACTTGATTCCTGTAAGTCACTCTTACTACATTTTTCTCTGTTTTTTGTTTTTTGTTTTTTTTTTTGGAATTACAAATGCTCAAATCATCAATTGATTTCCTAATTTAGTAGATGTATTATATCATTTCTTACTTTAATTGTTCTGGGGGTTTGTTTTTCAGCTGATGATGAAACTCAGGTGAAGAGACAGAGAGTTGAAACTACTGAGAAGAGTACTTATCAGGTGAAGAGATGTGGTTCTAAAGAAGTAAGGTCATTGGGGGAAGAAGAAATTCAGAAATTTGAAGTCCAATTGGAGGAAATTTTGGGGATTTGTAAAACAAAGTGTCTTGAATTGCTTGGGGAGCTTGAGGAAAAGACAATGAAGTGTATTGGGATGCAGGGGAAATTAGCTGATCAATTTGATTCTATGAAGATTGCTTTTGAAGATGAGTTGAAAAAGTTCAAGGACCGTGTAGAATTGAAAAAGATGGGAAATGATAATGAACGTGAGAAATGTATAGTGCTGGGTGAGGTTGAATTTTGGAAGAACAAGTTTTGTGATTTGGAGGCACGAGTGTTGAGGGTAGAATCTAGCATTTAAGAACCACGAGGCTTACACAATGATGCTCCTCTTCACAATGATGAGCGGGAAGGAGACAAGGAGATGAGTGAAAATGATGCTGAATTCAGTGGAGGGAGGCATTGTACCCGTGAGTCTACTGAGTTGCAAACCAAAGACAAGGTCTTGAGTGAGCCTGAAGATGTCATGAATACACTTTGTCAAGTGGAAGATCAAGTTGTCGAATGCCCTGCTATGAGACTTTCTTCGGAAAGTCCTAATTATGTGCCGTGTCGAGGTCTGAAAGTTGAGTATGTGAATGGTAGGGTGGAATCAGGATATAAATCTACATCTGAAAGTCGTTTAGAGTTGAGAGCAAAATTACATGGCAAGGTAGCCAAAACAGCTACTGCGGTGGACTTTGTTGAATTGGCACGTTTAGATAGTGATGGTGAAAATGTTGGTCAATCTCCTTTAGAAGATTCTGATTCAAAAATTTCTCTTGGTGATTGTATGGACAAGTTGGGGATGAAATGGGAAATTGAGGATGATATGATTTCTTCTTTTGAAGAGGACCCTGAGCTATGTATGAAAGCTGTTTGTGCTCTCTATCGACAACAATCTTTCAAAGAAAATTATGCAAATGGGTTGTTCCATGACTTGGATGCATCCTGGTAGAGTTAATAATGCCCTGCACTTTTCCTTCATTTCGTTATAATATAATCTTTTAACAATTAGAAGGGCTATGTTGGCTAAATAGTCTTTTGTATGTAAGCTATATAATCACACAATCTTTTGTATTTTCAGATCTGGATTACATTAGTATGTTGTCAATAATTTTAGTTTTCAGTCACATTTGGAATTGATGTGTATTCTATCTTGGCAGGATTAAAAATTTGGCTGAGTTTCTCATGGAAGGGGACCGTAAAGGTGACCTAAAGAAGTCTATGAAGGAGTTTGTGGAGGTATTCACCTATAAAGAGCTAGAACACTGCAAGAGGCTAGCTAGTAGCTACTCGAAGCAATTATTCAGTATCTACAAGGACAAGCAAGACCCTTTTTTTCTTCCTACTTCAACTGCGAGCTTTTGAGGTAATTGCTAAATTATTGGATGTGCATAAGTTTATACTTTATTCTGCAAGCATTGTAATCTTGACCTCCTCTGAATTTTCTCAAATGCTATGTATATGAAAATTGTTACTTAGTCCACAGAAACTTATCCTCAGACAGGTTTTATTAGGAAATTTTATGGAAACTGCTTGATTAGGGTGAAAGTTTGAATTTTGTGTCTGTGTTTGTTGTCCAATATAGTGTTTAATTCTACCTGTTGTCTACGTGTGTAACTGGCAAGTTGCCATTACTGATCTTCTCAAAGATGTTAATGGGTTCATCTTATCATTCTTATGCAGTCCCCATTAACCTAAAGGGTACCATATTTCGACGTTTATATTTCTGTCCTTTATACCGCTGATGGTGTTTGTCTTAATCTGTTCCAACCTTAATGTGTTTTTTGTCGTTGTTACTTTTCTCATGCACCATTTTTGTCTTTCTTCTCATGCACCTTTGTGTTTCTTTAAACTTGCACTCACATAACAGTCCTTGTCAGGCTAGTGTCCTTGGTTAGCATTCAGTTTTATATTTAGCAAATAACATACAAACTTGACATTCATTGTAGTATTCTATTCTTTTACGTGCCAGTTTGCCACTATCCTAACAGTTTCTTAATACCCATGTCCCATGGGGAGTTGGCATACTCTCTTAAGATTGGTTCATTATATCATTCTTATGCAGTCGCCATTTAACTTTAAAGATACCATGTTTATATTTCTGTCAGTTAGTTATACTGTTGGTGGTTGACTATCTCTATCTATTCCACATCCTTCATGTGTTTCTTTGTCATTTTTTTCTTATCTCATGCACCTTTATGTTTCTTTACTCTTGCACTTGTATAAGAGTCCTCGGCAGGCTAGTATGCTTTGGTTAGCATTCAGTATTCTCACATACAAACTTAGCATTTATTGTAGTTGTATTGGCCCTTACATGTCAATTTCTTAACAATTTCGTAATACCCATATCTTGGGGCGCTGGCATACTCCCTAGAGTTGAATTTTAATGATTGTGTATAGAAACTCACATCTGCTGTTTGGATGCTCTGCATACCCACATCTGCTGTTTGGATGCTCTGCTGCTAGTACTGTTTGGATGTCGTCACTTACTCTGATAACAATTCCATCCTTTAGTTCTTTTCTTTGTCATTTTAATCTTTTGGTTTTACAGTTAAAAAGCCAGTGAGTCAACGATTGGAGAAGCTACTAATTGAAACATATTAGTATCTTTAATCAGGCAGAAATTTAAAGAGAGTGTCTCCAAAGTAGTCTCGAGGCTATGAGATTTTTAGATTACTGGAACCATAGTGATAGGGGCACAGTATTATTCAGAAACCCTTTCTAGCTGAACTGCTTGAATATCAATTTCCAAGCTTCTTGGATTGATAAAAGAGTTTCGGATTAATTTCAAACCGATCAAATAGAATCTGTTGCAGGGGAAATGGAGGAGTCGGTGTAAAAGATGTTGCAGAAGAAGCTGAAGGTATACAAGTTTTCTAGCAGGCACAAGAGATGTCTCTAACAAAGTACTGCACATTTTGAGTTGGTAAGTTCCCAACTTTTTGAAGTGAAGAAGAAAAGAAATTAAATGTATTTTTGTAATTATCTTGGTGGAACTCTTTTCTTGATTAAATGCATAGATATGATTGAACCACGGTATAGACAAACACTAGTTAATGTAGTATCTTAGTTGTAATATGTATTTCAGCAGTCTATATCTTACTCATTCACATACTCCTTCTTTAAGGGTATAATAGCAAGTGCAAATGTATAGTGTATACAGCTTATCTAGCAAGAAGTGTTGTGCAGGCCTTCACAGGTGACTCAGTTCATTGGGTGGTGACACAGATGGTTAGCGGCCAAGGCGAAAGTATATATCACTTTCTTTCGAGCATGCCTACATAGAAGTGAATTTTGCAGCGGATGAAATAGCGAAAAGAGGGTGTACTCTTCATATGGGTGTCACAGAGAGTTACAGTAAAACAGGACAGGCTTTCTCAAGTCTGTTGAGTGGCCTGATAGGTTTTATTTTGTGCGCTAGGTGATGATATAATCTTCATCAACTTGCATTCTGGAATTTAAATTAAAAGGTATAAATATTGGTTAAAAATGGTTTTGATTTTTGAAGCTTGGTAATAATTTTCATTACTAAGCTGATTTTGCAATTGATAAAAGTCCAAGGAAATTTGTTGAAGGTATTCACAGTGTGAATTTTTAGGTCTATGTTCCATTCCTCAATTGTTCGTCTTGTGTTATTCTACAGAAGACTGAGAAATGTGTGCAACAACATTATATGCGCTAGATAACCATAGACTAAATGAACATAACTATCTGCATCAATTGAAAACTTCATGTAGGAGTCCGATGACAATACATCAAAGTTTAAGAGCAAACAAGCTACATCTACCAGTGAACAAATCAGTGACAGATCCAACCTTGAAACTAAAAATCGAAGTCTAAAGTCTATTTAACTATAGTCGAACTATAACCACCTATGTCTAAGGCATAAAACGTGATCAGAAGAAACCAAATGATCCTAAGATTTTCTGGATTTTCCGGCTTTTTGGAGCAGCGCTGCTAGCTCTTGTTGAAGGAGCACTATCAGTACCTCACTTATGGTACAACTTAGCAATGATAGGGTCGCATACATTCCGTAATACCTTCATCCTGCTGCTGATATCGGCTATTTCACCAAGTTCATTGCTGTCCAACCCCTGAATAGCATTGTAGAGTGCATTCCTGATCTTCTTTTCATCATCCAACGATAGGGTCTCTCCGCTATTACTGATCATGTTCGTAATCTTTAATGCATACACCTCAAAGGAGTTCCACTCTACCTTCTTCCTGTATTTTTCATCTTCTAACTTGTACATGTCAGCCTCTCTAACCAACCTCTTAATCTCAGCGGACGACAATCCCTTGTTAGTATTGATTGTAATCATATTTTTACTCCCTGATTTCTTGTTCTCGGCAAACACAGTCAATATACCGTCTGCATTTATATCAAAGTATGTCGCAAACTTAGCAGCACGACGAGGTGCTGGAAGAATTCCATTTAACACAAAGGTACCCAACAAGTTATTGTCACTAGTTCTAGTTTTCTCACCCTCATACACCAAAAACCTTGCAAAAGTTTGATTGTCCTCGCTGGATACGTAGACCCTCTGTTTCCTGGTAGGAATGATTGTGTTCCTTGGGACCATTACATTCATAACACCTCCGACAACCTCAATACCAAGAGATAAAGGGGTGACATCCAACAACACCAAGTCCTGTACCTTCTCATCACGATCCCCACTCAAAACAGCAGCTTGGACCGCAGCACCATACGCCACAGCTTCATCAGGGTTGATGCTCTTACAGAGTTCCTTCCCATTAAACAGATCCTGCAATAGAGACTGAACCTTAGGAATTCTGGCGGACCCACCTACGAGCACAATTTCGTGAATGCTGTTCTTTTTCTTTTTTGCATCCTTCAAACACAGCTCAACAGTTGCAATACATTTCTTGAACAAATCCATGTTCAACTCTTCGAATTTAGCACGAGTAATAGATGCACGAAAATCGACACCCTCGTACAGAGAATCAATCTCAAATGTTGTCTGAGTAGTGGACGATAGAGTTCGCTTTGCCCTCTCACAAGATGTTCTCAGCCTCCTAAGAGCCTTTGGATTTCCACTGATGTCCTTGTTGTGCTTCTCCTTGAACACTTGAACAAAGTGATCAACCATTCTGTTATCGAAATCCTCTCCTCCAAGATGTGTATCACCAGCTGTAGCCTTGACTTTAAAGAAACCCTCTTTAATTTTGAGTATCGAAACATCAAAAGTACCACCACCAAGATCAAAGATAAGAACATTCACTGCAACAGCTTTGCTCGCCTTCGCCTTCTCCTTTTTGGTGATTACACTGGTGGCCTTCTTATCAAGACCGTAAGCAATTCCTGCCGCTGTTGGTTCATTCATGATTCGCAGAACATTGAGGCCAGCAATTTTACCAGCATCTTTTGTAGCTTGACGCTGAGAATCATTGAAGTAAGCAGGGACTGTGATAACAGCATCCTTAACAGATGAACCAAGGTAAGCTTCTGCTGTTTCCCTCATCTTAATGAGAACCATGGATGAAATTTCCTCGGCTGATAACGTTTTAACCTTTCCCATGTAATTGACTTCAACCATTGGTTTCTTGTCTTCTCCAGCAATGACTTTGAAAGGCCATAGCTTCATGTCACTCTGAACCGTGGTATCATTGATTGTCCTACCAATTAAACGTTTCGCATCTGCATAAAAAGAAAACAAACTCAGAAACTGGTAAATAGAGATGCTAATTCTAAAAGCAATTATCTAGCAATTAAGAGAACAATCCCAGTTAATCCAATTTCATCGGACAATATGTGAACACAGACGACGCTAATAGACGATAAAATGAAGGTCGGATCAAGTGCATAAGGATAAGTCCCCAAGGATTAGTCCAGATCTCTTAAATAGCAGCCAGGAGAGTACTTCTATACTTCCTGATCATGTCTTTCACAACTCAAAGTGGTTTGTTTTTTACACAACCACCGTGCACGGTGTCCGGATTAATACAAGCCTCAAGGTCACAACTCAAATCTAGTAAAATATTTACTTATTCATTATCATATAAAACAGAATGCAAATTCAAAAAAATTAAAATGTAAATTGGTAGTGTAAATAACAAAAATGATGATGAAATTTTATATAAACAAAATTAGATTCTCGAAGAAACTAGTCTTACCGAAAACAGTGTTGATAGGGTTCATAGCAACCTGATTCAGAGCAGCATCACCGATGAAACGGTGATAATCAGTAAAAGCAACACAGGAAGGAGTAGTTCGATTTCCTTGATCATTAGGGATGATTTCAACTCTTCCATTTTGCCATACACCAACACATGAGTATGTTGTTCCCAAATCGATCCCAATTGCTTTTCCTCCACCACCCATTTGTTGGTAAAACAGACGAAAATTGAGCTTAAATCTTAAATTTGTAAACCCTAATTTCTAGATCTAGAGAGTGAGAGACAGAAAATGTGAAGGAAACATGGAAAGAGTGAGAAAGAGGAGTGGTGGTCCTCTATATTTGAGGGAAAAGAAAGGGCAAAGCGGGAAAGGATTCCAAATTGGTTTTAAGATTTTAGTTTGGGAGTCATTTTACGTCCGGAAAGTGTATTGGGAATTTCGCGGAAGCAACCTACACTCTAATGCAATTATGTCATAGACGAATGCTATGCGACTTATCACAAAGCATTTTATGTGCAATTTTTTTTTGAAGGCCAAGCACTATGGTGCCCCAATTCCCTACCCTATCCCTTATATGTAGGGAAAAAATGAAATTGGCAATCACTATGGTCTCTCATATCCCCATTTGTGTAGGGACATCCCTTCCATACAAGGGAAATCACACGGCTACTCAGTTGCCGTATAAATTTACGCTTTACGGTAACTCAGTGTACGGCTACTGAGTTTCCATAGCATTTTACACGACTACTCAGTAGCCGTTTCCGTAAATATATTTGTTTGACCTTTTTTCGTTTACACCTCTCTCACACCCGATCCTAACCATCCATCATTAATAATGGCTCTATCTTCTCCACCGTCGGATCCCAACAATCATTTTTTCAAAATCCTCTACAAATACCACTCTAATTCTCTACTCAAATCACCCCAAATCAATTGATTTCTTATTTTTCTTCTTCTTACATAATTGATTTTTTGGATGAAATTCGAAATTGAAGAATGGATTTGTTTCACCTTGGAGTAACGATCAAACCCTTTTAATTTAAGCCAACGAATCGCAATGAATCGATATGAAAATCAAAAGGGAATAAAAGGGGTTTTGAGAGGATGAAAAATTAATGAAGAAGAAGAAGAAATGAAAAATCCGAGCAGGCTTCTGATGACTTATACCTAGAATACGGAAACTGAGCAGCCGTATTGGTCAAGTCAACAAGTTGACTCATACGGCTATGGCACTATTCATACGGCTGCTGAGTTTCCGTATCGTGTAGAGAAAGAAAAAAGTGAATCATAGTGATATCCCTTCCCTTTATTTGAGGGATAGGGAAGGGATGCCCTGCATCATAGTGCTTGGCCTAACTTGTAGAGATTTTGTCTGCCCTTTATCTTCTCTAAAGGGTGCGGGATCTTCGGCCCTCTTGGGTAATTACTTGTAATTACTGTTTTTGGCTTTAATATTATGACTTAGCTAAAAAATTAAAAAAAAATTCTGCCTTCTGGCAAGGTGTAGAATTGGAGAATCCACTTATTATCTTTTTCCTAAAAACCAAATTTCGTTCATTTCATTTTCATTCATAAAAAAAAAAAAAAAACTTACAAGGGGCTTAGCCTTAGTATCACTGAATAAAATACAACAAATAATGCCGAGCTAATAAACCAAAAAGAGAAAGATTGGAAAATCGCTCAAACATCCACTCTGTGTACTCGAAGAAGACTGATGAGTCACGAGTGATTTCCAACCATTTATATAATATTTCTTCCTTAAGAGAATGTGCTCCCATGATGAGAAATCGATCCCTTTCTTTAGTAATTGATAATAAATCCAAAAAACCTAGATTTATTTTTTCATGATTGTCTAGAGTCTGCTGGAGAAAGAAAACACCATAATTTACAAAAAAACATCAAAAAACATCTTAAAATTTACAATAGAAAACACCATAATTTTGTAAAGAGATAACAAGGAGTCGATGACATGGAGAAACCGAAGAAACAGCAAGAAGACTACTAATACTAAACCTAGAAAAGTTAGAGACACAAATTAAAAAAAACAATCACTAAACTAAAAATCTAAACCTAGAATAGTAGAAAAGATGTTTTTGAAATTCTCCAGAAAACAGTATAGAAAAATAAATGTGGATGCTTGGTTTAGGAGCAACAAGAGCGATGGCTCAGAGTCAGATGCTAGATGGCGACTGCGAAATATTTTCAAACAAAAAAATAAACCCTCCGTCAGCATTGACACGAAAAATAAAAGCCCAGCAGTTAAGCTGACATTGTATTCATCCAACAAATCAATACCGACTCAACTGTCGGCATTGAACTCATCATGAGATCAATGCTGACTAATACCTTATTACTGAGTAAGATTAATTCTTATAGTATGATGAGACATGGTAATTATCTCAATCAAATGGTTGAATTGATCCATACCTACTGGCCTGCATCTTCAGAAAACCGGGCATCAAAAGAAACAGAAGATGAAGTATGAGCAATTGCAACCGATGCACCAGAACCTTGTTGGAGTTCAATTATAAGCCACCATCTTACAGCCTAACTCATTTGTTCCAAACAATTCCCACAACTTCTTAAATTTCCAAACCAGCATATGTGCTTGGTGTTTTTAACCCACGGATACCTCCTTAGCTTCAAGAACACCAGCAGCCGCACCAACAAATTCTAAAAAAGCATCGTTAAGAGCATGCACTGTACTGTCCATCGCTGATCCCACAAAATTAACCTAAATCAAATTTAAAATGTGGCTTCTCTTAAATGTAACCCACACTTTTATTAACCATATCCCAAAAGGTTTACGATTTAAGTTAAAATGAAAAACCAAAAGTTCAAATAAGAACCCAAACAAGTTTTTTTTTTTGTTTTTTTTTTTTTTGCTAACAATTAAACTTAAATACTTCTTACTCAAAATTAAAATAAACCCTAACCTTTTTTTCTTAATCATACTTCAAATTAATTATGATTAATTATAATTGTTCTTTTAGTATTCTCACAAATTGAACAATTATACATAAACCTTAATTTTTATTTTTTCCCCAAAACAAAATAAACTCTAATTCCTATTTTCTCCAAAATAAATTTTTCTTAATCATGATTACATCAAAATTGATCGGGGTGTATACTCTAATTGTTCCCTTAGAAAAATTCCACAACAACGTCAATCGAAATGGACTTAACTAAGGTTTTAGTTATTTTCTTATGACTATTCTCCTAGGAAAAGCAATGTGTTTCTTCTTTTCTTCTCAATCATGATTATATTAAAATTGAAATTGATTGAGGGTGTTGATTATTCTTAAAAAAACATTAATTATGTCAAATATCTTATATAAATTTGATTAGATATTTTTTTTGTTGTTGATGTTCATTTAGGGATGTAATGATTATCTTATTATTATGGGCTATATATAATAATTATACATAATTTCGTGGGCTATGTCGTATGATTATAAATGTCTGTTTGGTTAGCTTAAATACTTTTTTTAAATGGGTTATGGTTAATAAATATGTGGGCTATATTTAAGAGAAACCTAAAATCTTCCTACAAATTCAGTTATTCTTTGCCGAACACTAATTCTGATTCTGAAATTCTATGGTGAAGTTCAGTTATCGAGAACAATAAACCCGAAAAATGCAGTCGTAACTTACCAATTGAAGTTGCACCAATTAAAGTTAAAACTTTAAAATTTTTGATGATTATCCCCTAATTTGATTGAAGATAATATGGTTACCTAAAAAAATAAAAATCCCTTAACTTAAATCCAACTCTGTTTAACCTCGAATATCCCCCAATTTGTGGAGGTATCCATTAATTTCGATGCATCACATATTGATAGGAATACACTGTCAGGATGGGGTTTAATCTCTAAAGATGTTGCAGGTAATAGCAATGGTCTACGAGGAGGGGCATGTAGTGCAATAGATCCAGAGAAAGCTGAGACTCAAGCACTTTTGGAGGCAGTGATTTGGGAAAAGCAAAATGGATGGGAGAAGATTGAACTGGAAGGAGACTATCAAAATGTAACAACAACATTGAATGGAAAGCTTGATGATGTGAAGTGGACTACACAAAACGTAGTGAATGATGCTATTTTCTTACTTAGTGCTTTAGAGTTTTGGAAATGCAGCTATGTGCATAGAGATGCAAATCACTTGGCTGACTCACTGGCCAAATTTGCAAGAACTCTCTCTCCTTGTTTTAATACATAATAATAGTCCTGAATGGGCTAAGGTCCTTATTCAACAGGACAAGAACCTGTGTAATCCTTGAGACTCATGATTCAATATATCATTAAAAATAAATAAATAATAATTCTCTTTACGTTAAGGTCAGAAATGTTTATTCGCATGACGTTGTACCTAATGTTGGAGAAAAATGAGTTTTTAATAAAAATGTTTTTTGGTCTTGGTGTTGTTTGATCTAGTGACCTATGGCTCCATGGATACTTACTCATTTTATGAGTGAATGAATCTCTCTTTAGTCCCACATTGGGTATAATAGAGAAGGAGTTTCACTATATAACCATATGAATATGGATATATTGACAAACGAGGGTAGTAGGGGTGGGCTAAAAGATATTTGGACAAACCCATGCGTTATGCACGTATATCACGTACAAAGCCTTGTGTCTACTCGAATTTGTTTGGCTTATGCGCGTATATCACGCACCAAGCCTTGTGTCTACTCGAATTTATTTGGCTAAAAGATATTTGGACCAACCCATGCGTTATGCGCGTATATCATGCACCAAGCCTTGTGTCTACTCGAATTTGTTTTTGCAATTTTTTCCTTTAAGATTTTTATTTATGGGAGGATTCCTTTTACGAGTTTAATTGTTTTACATGAAAAAAAACTCGTTTTATAAGAAAACCTAAACCTAGCTTGATTTGCAAGTTAATTTTCCTATAAATACAACTCAGAAAATCTCTTTTAAACACACATAAGAAGCGGCTGATATTCTCTCTTCTTTTTCTTCATCTTCTCGTTTTGTTTGCGCGTTAGTTTTACATTCAATCCCTGTTGCTAAGTTCAAGAGTCGGTAACTTATATTGTTCTAATACAAGTTATATCGGGCAATCTTATCCTGGACACATCTTCGCTTGTTGGGGTTTTGCATTACTTCAGAGTATACCCGCGAACTAATGTGTTAAGGACAGCTTGTTGAACCTGTGGTTCTGCCCTTATCAAGTTGTTCGTGGTAGAGTTGTTTGATACAGTTCTTTATATATATTATTTGATACATCTGACGTTTTTTCTATTGTTGCAAGCTTCCAACAATCTTAACACATTAGTATTCCTTGTAACAATGGGAAAGAACGACATTGAAAGACCACAGAAGTTTAAAGGAAAGGATTTTAAGAGATGGCAATCCAAGATGCTGTTTTATTTAAGCCATCATGAACTGGACTATGTACTTGTTCCAGATGATGAACTGATGAATGCTAAAGCTTTAACTGAGGAGCAGCTCGAGTATAACAAGAGGTCTAATTTCTGGCTAAAAATCATATCATGAATGGTTTGGAAGATGCGATGTATGATTTTTACAATGCTAAAGAAAATTTCACTGCTTATGATATGTGTACTGCATTAGAAGCAAAGTATCAAGCGGAGACTGCAGGGAGCAAGAAATTTTTGGTTGCGAAGTTTATGGACTTCAAGATGACGAATTATAAGTCTGTTGTTGATCAATTCCTCGAACTTCAACAAATCATTAATGAGATTCTTGCTGAAAGTATGGTTATTGATGAGACGTTTCAAGTATCTGCGGTAATTGAGAAGTTACCATCTTATTGGTCGGAGTATAAGAGAAAGATAAGACATGAAACCGGTGAGATCAACATGGTTGAATTGGGAAAGAAGATTCAGGTGGAAGAATTGCTGTGCTCTAAGGATAAGAATGTGTCTTCTTAAAGGGATATGAGTAACAAAGCTCATATGACTGAACACAAATCTTCCAAAGATGGAAAAAGTGAGAGTAACAATCGTAACTCTGAGCGTGGTCTTCCCAAGAAAGGTACGTTTCGAAAACCAGAGTCTAGCATTACTAAAATTAAGGGTGCTTGTTATGTGTGTGGAGTTACTGGCCATATGGCAGTTCATTGTAGACATCGTAAGGACAAGAAGGATAATGTTAACTTGGTTGAAAATAACAAGGACGAGTTTTATGCTGTAGTGTCTGAAGTTAATTTGGTGACCAATGTGAATGGCTGGTGAGTAGACTCTGGAGCTACCAAGCATGTTTGTAGGAACAGAGACCTGTTCACCTCCTACCAGAGGGTAGGGGAAGGCGAGAAACTCTATATGGGTAACTCATCTGCATCAGAGGTTGCAGGAAAAGGAAAGGTCGGTATGAATCTCACATCTGGCAAGACTCTCACATTGAATGAAGTTCTTCATGTTCCATACATCTGCAAAAATCTTGTTTCTTGTTCTGTTTTAGATGATTAGGGTTTTAAGGTTTCAATTGATTCTGGAAAACTTATAGTAACTAAGGGCAATGATTATGTGGGTAAGGGTTATAAGATTGGGGTCTTTATAAACTTAATGTAACCTATCCTGAAGTGAAATTGAATGATTCTTATGCTTACATGTGTGTGTCAATGAATGTTTGGCATGGTAGACTTGGTCATGTAAATTACAAATCAATGCATAAACTGGCTAGCGTAGGCTGCATACCCAAATTTACTTTAGATAAAAGTCATAAGTGTGAGATTTGCGTAGAATCTAAGAATGCTAAGAAATCATTCAGTAAGAATGTCCAGAGAAACACTAAACCCTTAGAGTTAACCCATTCAGACCTAGTTGATATGAAGTCAGTTCAAACAATAGGTGGTAAGAAATGAGTTGTTACTTTTATAGATGATTGTACAAAGTATTGTCATGTTTATTTGCTTAAAGAGAAGGACGATACCTTAGAAGCCTTTAAGATATATAAACGTGAAGTTGAAAACCAATTGAATGCTACCATTAAAACTGTTAGGTCTGACCGTGGTGGTGAATATGAAGTTCCTATAGGAGATTTCTGCGAAGAACATGGCATAATACATGAGACTACAGCCCCTTATTCACCTCAATCCAATGGTGTAGCTGAACGTAAGAACCGTACCCTTTAGGATATAATGAATTCCATGTTGATTAGTTCAGGGTTACCTTCGAATTTGTGGGGGGAGGCTATCCTCTCAGCCAATTACATCCTGAACAGAGTACCCTTTAAAGGATCAGATAAATCTCCATATGAGTTATGGAAAGGTAGACAACCATCTTATGCTTACTTCAAAGTGTGGGGGTGCTTGGCAAAGGTGGCCATCCCTCCTCCTAAGATAAATAAGATAGGACCCAAAATAGTTGATTGTGTTTTTATAGGGTATCCTGATTATTCTAGTGCTTATAGGTTTATGGCTGTGAGTTCTGAAATTTCTGACATAGGGTTGAAAACTATTATGGAGTCTAGGGATGCTGAGTTTTTTGAGAATGTTTTTCATTTAAAAAGTGACTCTCGTAAGAGATGTTTTGATGATCCCCTAGATGTGCCTTCAACTAGTCAGTCATTACCTTTAGAGGAAGATGAACCAGAAGTAGAACCTAAAAGAGGTAAAAGGGTTAAAACTAAGAAAACCTATCCTGGTTACATTACATACCTAGCCGAGTCTGATCCTCAGACTTATAGAGAAGCAATGACTTGTCCAGAAGATCCATGGTGGAAAGAAGCTTCCATTAGTGAAATGGATTCCCTTCGAGAAAACGTTACTTTTGAACTTGTAGATTTACCTCTAGGGTCTAAGACCATAGGTTGTAAATGGATTTTAAAGAGAAAACATAAGATAGATGGAACTATTGAAAAATACAAGGCTAGGTTGGTAGCTAAAGGCTATAAACAGATAGAAGGTATAGATTTCTTTGATACCTATTCACCAGTGAGTAGAATTAGCTCAATTAGGATGTTAATTGCTATAGCTTCTGTCCATGACCTAGAGATACATCAAATGGATGTAAAGACAGCGTTTCTGAATGGTGAATTAGATGAAGAAATTTATATGGAACAACCCGAAGGATTTGTAGTTAAATGTTGTGAAAAGAAAGTTTGTAAACTGATTAAATCTTTGTATGGATTGAAACAAGCACCTAAACAGTGGCATGAGAAATTTGATCATGTGATGATTTCTAGTGGTTTTAGAATTAATGAATCTGATAAGTGTGTTTATACTAAACTTGTCAAGGATGCCTGTGTGATTGTATGCTTGTATGTTGATGATATGCTTATAATAGGTACAAACATGGATGTTATTAATTCCACTAAGAAAATGCTGAATGAAAACTTTGACATGAAAGACTTAGGCCCCGCTGATGTCATATTAGGGATGAAGATTAAAAAAACTTCTAATGGCTATAGTCTGAGTCAGTCTAATTATGTTGAATCCATACTTAAGAAATATAATCAGTTTGACTGTAAACCTGTTTGCACTCCGTATGATTCTTCTTGTCATCTCATGAAGAATAAGGATGTAGGAGTTAACCAACTTGAATACTCGAGAGTCATAGGAAGTCTGATGTATTTGATGAATTGTACGAGACCAGACATTGCTTATGCTGTGAGTAGGTTAAGCAGATATACTTGTAATCCAAGGAAGATACATTGGGATGCACTTAATAAAGTGCTAAAGTACTTGAAGTACACAATGACCTTTTGTTTTAACTACAAAGGGTATCCGGCCTTCCTTGAGGGATTTTACGATGCAAACTGGATAGCAGACTCAGAGGAGTCTAAGTCTACGAGTGGATATGTATTCACTCTAGCAGGTGCGTCTATATCTTGGAAGAGTTCCAAACAGACATGTATAGCTCGTTCCACTATGGAGTCGGAGTTTATTGCGTTAGATAAAGCAGGAGAGGAGGTCGAATGGCTAAGAAACTTTTTAGAAGATATTCGTCTCTGGCATAGGCCTATGACAGCTATATCTATACATTGTGACAGCAAATCAGCAATAGGTAGAGCTAAGAGTAGCTTCTACAATGGAAAGTCTATACATATGCGTAGAAGACATGATTCTTTGAAAATACTAATATCAACAGGCGTTATTTCCATAGATTGGACAAGGTCCAAGGAGAATATCGCGGACCCTTTGACAAAAGGTTTGTCCAAGGAGATAGTTAGTAAAGCATCGAAGGGGATGTGGCTTAGGCTCAAATAATTAAACTTGTGATAGACGCATTTATGTGTCTATTTTCATCTCTTTTATGTATAGTGTTAGTACCCATTTTTGTACTAATTTTGGTATTTTATCCCTTGTAGGTGTATTTTGGAGGAATAGGCTTTTGCGGGAAAATTGGCTCGAAAAGTTGCTAAAGGCTCCTGGGAGGACATTTGCTATTCGGACTCTCACCTTGGATAAGGGGTAACCCATTTCCAGGCAGCTGCTAAGCAAAGACCGGGTTTGGATAAGGGGAGGTCATCTCCTTCGTTTGAAATTTCGTTTTGGCGGGAAAAAAAAAAAGTCACCTGCGTAACTTCCTGGCAAGTTTTGGATTGATTTTTGGAAGTGTTTTATCGTGATTAAATTGCCAAACTAAGTTGGGATGGACTTGAATGGAGTAAACAAGGTTGGTACATCTGTTTATATCGATTAGAATGGGCTGAATGATCGGGTTTTGATAAAACAGGAAAAATAAAAATAAAAATGGAAACAGACAAAAGTTTCGAATTATATTTAGAAGTTACATGCTATATTTTGCAAGGATTTGTCTGTAGAAGCATAAGAGGATAGTTTGGATAATTCAGGAAGGAGGTGAAGTGATTAAACAGGTTAGAAATAACAAAAATTGGCAGAGAAAAAAAAATTATTTTTGGGAAGAAAAAAAGAGATTTTGATCGAGTTTAAACCGAGCTGTGAGGTATATATAAGCTCTAGAGAGGCTAAGGAAGGGTTACGAACACTTTGGAGAAGTTTAGAGCCTTAGAAAAGCGAAAAAAAATCAACTGGAGTCGAGTTCAGAAACTTTTCTGCTGCTGCTGCGAAGAAGAAGACGAAGAACACAGAACAGCGGAAAAAGAAAGTTGCAGAGGCAGACTTATTTTCAGTGACAACGAATTACGGTCGCATCTTCCTGCAGTCACCGAAGCTTTTCAGCAACAATTCCGACTTCTGTTTTAGACCTTCAGCAACTGCAGAATCCGCTGTTTTAACCCTTTTCTCCCTTTTAATCAACTTTTGAGCCATAAACATGTATTTTGAGATTATGATTAATATTAGGAGCTAAACCCCATTGCTGAGGCGATAGAGGAAGCTATTTTTCCAACAAAAAGTGGTATATTCTATTTTATTTATTTTATAGCAATTATTTAATGATTATTTGCCTTGATTGAAAATTGTTTGAGTGATTTTTATTGAGCAATTGTTATTTCTTTTGATAGAGCATTCTTGGACCTAGGTTTTTGATGTTTTATGCTTCGGATTTACACTTGTTATTTTGAAAATCTACATGTTGCATTAGTTTAGAATCAAATTAAACGAGAAAATTGCATGAATATAAATACTAGATTAAATCACTTTGAACTTGGAAATTAGTGGAATCTCAGCCTCAGTGTTCTTTTATTATTGATATCAACTTTGTCAGTGTTTGCTATAATTTTTAGTGATTTTTCTGTTTAGTTTTGAATTTAAGTCTAAAGTTATCCTTCACAAGTTCGAGAATCGAATCCTATTACCACCACTTTCACTACAATTAAAACTCACATCAACTTGCCATGAAGGATACTCAACCTTGCTGACCGGATATTCCAAGATCAAGGTTTCGAATGAGACAACTAATTTGTGGTGGGTAAAGGTAAACACTATCAGAGAATTTCATTCTCTGTCCCTTCCTATGGTGTTGATGTGATAGTGTGGCTGCATGTAGAGGATGACTTTTAATTAATTCTTAATGAGTTTTATAGTTTCAATTTAAGATTGAAGTGGGGTGTAACAGTAAACACTCTTGATGGAACTCACCTATCTGAATGAGGAAGTGGGTCGCTTCCTATGAGAATGGAGCCGATTCTCTAGAGCATTCTGAGAAACAAGATACGTCCAGGGCCAAAATGGACAAAACGGCACCAACTTAGCAACACTTGGAGGATATCATGTGTGGATGTTATTGCAAATTACACCAAAAGCTATCAGTTCAAGACTTTGTTCACTGTCTAGAAAGTAGTTCTGGTAACTTCTCACTAAGTAAGGGTTCAAGACCTCATGGACACCTTTGCCTAAATGGTATTTTCCGTACTCTGATTTTTCGTTTTTACTGAGATTTCATTCATGTGGGGGATTGTTGGAGAAAAATGAGTTTTTAATAAAAATGTATTTTGGTCTTGGTGTGGTTTGATCTAGTGACCTACGGGTCCAAGGATACTTACTCATTTTATGAGTGAATGAATCTCTCTTTAGTCCCACATTGGGTATAATAGAGAAGGAGTTCCACTATATAACCATATGAATATGGATATATTGACAAACGAGGGTGGAAGGGGTAGACTAAAAGATATTTGTTTGGCTATCACACACCAAGCCTTGTGTCTACTCAAATTTGTTTTTTCAAGTTTTTCCTTTAAGAGTTTTATTTATGGGAGGATTCCTTTTACGCGTTTAATTGTTTTACATGAAACAAAACTCGTTTTATAAGAAAAACTAAACCTAGCTTGATTTGCAAGTTAATTTTCCTAAAAATACAACTCGAAAAATCTCTTTTAAACACACATAAGAAGCGGATGATATTCTCTCTTCTTTTTCTTCATCTTCTCGTTTTGTTTGCGCGTTAGTTTTACATTCAATCCCTGTTGCTAAGTTCAAGAGGCGGTAATTTGTATTGTGCTAATACAAGTTATATCGGGCAGCCTTATCCTGGACACATCTTCGCACGTTGGGGTTTAGCATTACTTTAGAGTATACCCGCGAACTAATGTGTTAAGGACATCTTGTTGAACCTGTGATTCTGCCCTCATCAAGTTGTTCATGGTAGAGTTGTTTGATACAGTTCTTTATATATATTATTTGATACATATGAGGTTTCTTCTATTGTTGCAAGCTTCCAACACCTAAATCTTCACAACCTCTCAGCATCAAATTTCATGAGCAACAACAATGGTAAAATTTAACCTCAAATTCGTCTCTAAATTTGGAAATAAGTACGTACTATTTACATTAAAGTTGGGAATTCCGAAAACAATCCTAGAGTAAATGCACATAACTGAAGATATCATTTTCATCATCAGGCAATATATATGGCAGTGATTAGTCTGGGAAACTAACATCTGTACGTATAGAACTGGTTGAAACCATCACCAAAAACTGATGGAAAGCACCAAATTTTAACGACCAGTAGTCCAATTTATACTCCCTCCGTCTCAATTTATTCGAAGGTTTAGGTGTTTTTACGTAGATTAAGAAAATGGAAAGAGAATAATTTTTTCCGTATATATCCCTTAATAATAATTGCTAAAATATTAAAATCTCCTAGTTTTTTGTTCCTTGTTTATAGTGGTTGATTTCAATGCAAGGACAAATCAGGAAAAAAGTGAGAAAAATATGGAAACCTTCATCTATGTTGGGACTAGAAAAAAACCCTCAACCTTCAAGTAAAATGGGACGGAGGGAGTATTGAAATTCTACATCTTGGAATCATTAATCATAAAACATTATTGACTTTATGCTGGTTTTGAACAACTACAACCATGCAAGTGAATTTTTTTAAAAACCTTTCAACTATCAACTCCAAACTATAACAAAGTAGTTCGAGACATAAAACGTGATCAGAAGAAAGGTAAACATCTCAAGATTTTTTGGATAATCCCGATTTGTGGTGCAACATTGATAGCACTTGTCGAAGGACCATTATCAAGAGCACCCTGCTGGTCCTGCTGGTTAAGCTTATCCACAATAGGGTCGCATACATTCTGTAACACCTTCATCTTTGCGATGACATCGTCTATTTTACATAGTTCCTTGTTATCCAACCACTGAATGGCATTGTTGACTGCATCCTCCATCTTCTTCTTATCATCCGGTGCTAGCTTTTCTCCAATATTATCAATCGTGTTTTCCATGTTGTATGTGTAGTTCTGAAAGGAATTCCTCGACTCCACCATATTCCTGTGTTCCGCATCTTCTGCCTCGCGCACCAATCTATCAATCTCGGATATTATAGGGTTGCAGACACTCTGTAACTCCTTCATCTCGTCATTTGTTACGTTTATGTTCGCTAGTTTGTTGCTATCCAACCATTGAATGGCATTTTTAACGGCCTCCTCAATTTTCTTCTTATCATCCGGTGCTAGCTTTTCTCCAATATTATCAATCGTGTTT
>JAJJMB010008936.1:231470-278799 GCA_023531105.1 Papaver atlanticum | reverse complement strand
TCTTATCATCCGGTGCTAGCTTTTCTCCAATATTATCAATCGTGTTTCTCATGTTGTATGTGTAGTTCTCAAAGGAATTCCTCGACTCAACCATATTCCTGTGTTCTGCATCTTCTGCCTCCCGCATCAATCTATCAATGTCAGTTATTACAGGGTCGCATACATTTTGTAACTCCTTCATCTTATCATTTGTAACGTTCAGGTTTGCTAGTTTGTTGCTTTTCAACCATTGAATTGCATTTTTAATGGCATCCTCAATTTTTCCCTTATCATCTGATGCTAGCCTTTCTCCAATCTTATGAATCTTGTTCCTTATGTTGTATGTGTAATTCTCGAAGGACTTCTTTGTCTCCACCTTATTCCTGTGTTCCTCATCTTCTGCTTCCTGCACCAATCTATCAATCTCAAATATTTTAGGGTTGCATATATTATGTAACTCCTCCATCTTGTCATTTGTAATGCTTATGTCCGCTAGTTCGTTACTGTCCAACCATTGAATGGCATTGTTGACTGCATCGTCAATCTTCTTCTTATCATCCGATGCTAGCTTTTCTCCGATATTAGAAATCTTGTTCCGCATGTTGTATGTGTAATTTTCGAAGGAGTTCCTTGTCTCCACCTTATTCCTGTGTTCTGCATCTTCTGACTTATATTTTAAGGCCTCCCGGACCAATCTATCAATTTCAGCCTTAGACAATCTCCCCTTGTCATTTGTGATCGTGATCTGCTTGTTGTTCCCTGTTGTCTTGTCCATGGTAGATACATTCAATATACCATTTGCATCCAAATCAAAGCATACCGTAAACGAAGGAACGTTACGTGGTGCTGGAGGAATACCTTCCAGTTTTAACTCACCCAACAAGTTATTGTCACTGGCTCTAGTCCTCTCGCCCTCAAGAACTTTATATGTCACAGAGCTCTGGTAGTCCCTTGTGGTGGTGAAATTGCCTTCCTTCCTTGTTGGAATGGTTGTATTCCTAGGAATTAAGACACTCATAATATCTCCGATTATATCAACACCAAGAGAAAGAGGGGTGACATCCAACAACTTTAAGTCCCGAACCTTCTCATTACATTCACCAGTCAAAATAGCAGCTTGCACTGCAGCACCATAAGCCACGGCCTCATCAGGGTTGATGCTATTGCATAGTTCCTTCCCATTAAAGAAATCCTGCAATAGAGACTTCACCTTGGGTATTCGAGTGGACCCACCCACAAGGACGATTTCCTGAATGGTGCTCTTCTCCATCTCAGAATCCTTTAAACACATCTCAACAGGTTCCATACATTTCATGAATAAATCCATGTTTAACTCTTCAAATTTAGCACGAGTAATAGACGTATGGAAATCAACTCCTTCATACAAAGCATCAATATCGATGGCTGTTCGAGTAGTAGATGAGAGAGACCTTTTTGCTCTCTCACATGATGTTCTCAACCTCCTAAGAGCCCTTGGATTTCCACTAATGTCTTTCTTGTGCTTTTTCTTAAATTCTTGAACAAAGTGATTTAACATCCTGTTATCAAAATCTTCTCCTCCGAGATGTGTATCTCCAGCTGTAGCTTTAACTTCAAACTGACCCCCGTTAATTGTGAGTATAGAAACGTCAAAAGTACCACCACCGAGATCAAAGATAAGAACATTCTTTGAACCAACACGGGTCGCCTTCTTATCAAGACCATAAGCAACTGCAGCTGCCGTCGGTTCATTGATGATTCTCATGACATTAAGGCCAGCAATGGTACCAGCATCTCTAGTTGCCTGACGCTGTGAATCATTAAAGTAAGCAGGGACGGTAATAACAGCATCCTTAACACTTGAACCAATGTAAGTTTCAGCAGTTTCTCGCATCTTAACGAGAACCATGGATGATATTTCCTCAGCTGAAAACTCTACTTCCTTGTCCTTGTAATTGACTAGAATCATAGGTTTCTTATCTTCTCCCGCTATAACTTTGAAAGGCCATAGCATGATATCATTCTGAATATAGCTGTCGCTGAATTTCCTACCAATTAAACGTTTCGCATCTAGAAAACAGAAAACAGATCAGAAAAAAAATCTAGAGATACTAAGCAGTGAGCTCATTCAATCATAATTCTCATGAAACAATTTACACTATTATCTAGCAGATGAAATAACAGAAAACTAAACCAGAACAGTCCAGCAAAATACATAATGCAAAATCAGTGGTATTACTACATTTGAGAACTTAACATATCAAACTTGTTGTGAAGACCAAGAAAAAGAAAACCTAGCTTACCGAAAACGGTGTTGACAGGATTCACCGCAGCTTGATTCTTAGCAGCATCACCAATCAAACGTTCAGACTCATTAAAAGCAACGTAAGATGGAGTAGTACGATTTCCTTGATCATTCGCAATAATTTCAACATGATCGTGTTGCCATACACCAACACATGAATATGTCGTACCTAAATCTATTCCTATTGCTAATCCTCCTCCACTCATTCTATCAAAGCACAAACCCTAACTCAGATATTTGAGCTTGTTGGAAATAAATTCTAACTCAGATTCTTCTTATATAAGTCTTCTTTTTTAATACTAGTTCTAGCAGGATTTGGTTCTAGAGTTTGTGATAATTAAGAAGTAGATTCGTTATAGGATTGCGTTAGCTCCTCAAAATGTAATGACCTATATATGCCAAATGTGGCCAGGCTCAGGTTCGAAGTGACCATGGCAGCATAATTGTGGCCCATATTATGTAATCACCAGGTTTCATAAACTTGAGCATATACGCGGCGTCTACAATGTTTTGACAGAGTTACAAATTTCTTAACAAAATTACAACATAACGGGTATCAGGTCATGGCCATGGCCATTCCTCAGACTCCTGACTAAAGTCTTGAATTTTTAGAACCTCCATGGCCAATTTGAAGTTCTTGAATGCCCATCATATTTCACGAAAACAACAATAATGAGAACAAAACATTTTTCTCATGTCAAAGAAAAAACTGAGAACTTGTACAGTAAACAATGATGAAGATAACTCAAGAGTAAATGCACATAACTAAATGCTGAGGATTTTCTCTAGCTCTTTTTAAGACCCTAGACTTTATTTTTTAATTGTTTTTTTTTTCAACCTTTTTTCCTAAACACTTGCGTATTGGCTAAAAGAAGCGTCTATTGAAGATATATTATGGGGCACTTACTGCATGTATGACGATGTGGCGCTATGATAATTTAGAGTTCTTGAAAATGAATATGGAGTTGACACATAAACCCTAAAGGACTCTCCGTTTTAGAAAGTAGTACTATTAATTTACGTTCGAATTCCGATAGCCAATTTATAGTCCAATTATATATATGTACTGAAACTACCTCTTGGATTGATAAAAGACTTTTATGCTGGTTTGGGATTGATTTTCATTCATTATATAGAACCAAAAATAAACTCTGCAAAGGCGCTGAAGCGTATGCAAGTAGTGTAGTGGGCACAAGACATGTCTCTAGAACCACAGTGCTAGAATTTAATTACAAAACATCAAAGGTTCAGAGCAAACAAATTACATATCTTTTTATCTAAAATAAATAAATAATCTTTTTATCGAATAACAAAGATCACTGACAGCAGTAACCATGAAACTAAAACATAATAACCTAAATACTGTTAACTAAAGCCAAACTGTAACCAAGTATATAAAAAATTAAAAATGTAATCAGAAGAAGCGAAAAGATCTCAAAATTTTATAGATTTTCCTGTTTTTTGGCACAGCACTGTTAGCTCTGGTTGAAGGACCAGTACCACCCTCCTTGTGCAGCTTAGCTATGACAGGGACGTCGTTTACATTCTTTAACTCAGTTTTGGGTATCATGGGTTCAAGGCCGCCCTGCCTGTACATCTCAGTTATTATGGGGTTGCATATATTCTGTAATTCCTTCATCTTGTCATTTGTGACGTCCTTGTCTGCTAGTTCATTGCTGTCCAACCATTGAATGGCATCGTTGACTGCATCCTCGATCTTCTTCTTGTCATCCGATGATATCTTTTCTCCAATATTACCAATTACATAAACATTCATGTTCTTGCGTACCACTTGCTCATCTGCCTGGCGTAGATCATAGGCAGGAGGTCACCCCTCATATGCCCATGACTCCTCAAGTAATAGCTGCCGTCGACCGACAGTTAGATCTTCCGGAGCTCATTCGGCAACCATCCATGTATCTGATACTTAATTTTTCTTTTTTCTCTATAGAATCTCTGTTGTACATAGGGAAATTTTGACTTAAGGGTAATTTAGAACACATCATTTTTCTTATTAGGCAAAAGTTATACATCAAGATGTGCTACAATTGGGAAATTCAATATAGTAAATTCTGATCGAATGTTAATCTTAGGAATTTATGTTTGCATATTCACCTTAGGTTAATAGTTTCTGTTGTTTATTCGTATTTTGTGGGATGTTGTGCAATCAATATGAGGGTCGAGTACATAATGTAGCTTACTGGATTTAAGTTGCCTTAACAGCGCCATAAACTTGCCAGTCGGATCATAAATTTTTTAATGCTACTTCCTCGACAGGGGGCTTTTGTTCTTGACACACCCATAATGGCAAGCAGCACTTGGGAAGCAGCTATTGAACTATCAAACCATTTGCATATCTCAAAGGTATGATCCATAAACTGATTTGAGTTCTAAGAACCATGGTGAATTGGGAATTTGTGTTCACCTCAAAATTAAATTTGTGTTCATCTGACACATTCCAGATGGTGGATTTGGCACTATGAATGCAGTGGTAAATGGGATGAATTTCTAACTTTTTTTGTGGTGTGTAGGGTAGGTTCACGTCCATCATATTCTGATTTTTTAATTGTAAGTGTACAAATCAAAATGGGTAGAGTTGCATACCAGAGGTAAAATCATGTCAGTTAAGATTGCCAATCTTTCGATGGGTGTTGTAATCAAGTTCAAGTAACGTTAACTCTATATGTTCTTTGTTTAAATGATGCTAATTTGTTGGGATTGATTTTAATATCTTTTCGGTCTTCATTTTTCTTATATATCTTTGTTATGCACCTAAATTTCTACTCACAGGGGGGCTGAATTGGATGAGTATGTTTTCCAGATTGAAGTACCTTTATTGTTGACTATGCGCGTCCTTGCATTTAGCTAACCCGATGTAATTAGCGATTTTCAAGTGTATGGAAGAAGCACAAGATAAAAAGGTACATTATACTTTTGATTTCCTTCTTGCATTGGTAGTTCATCTTCAGGCCACCTGATTGAAAACCTAATGCATGCACCTTGATTACAAAAATGAGAGGAAAATCAAAATGCTAGAAATTTATGATGTGCCAGACCTGATTATGAAGTTGCTTATAACAAAGCTAACCATGATCGACTTCCTCATTCTATTAGGTTTCCTGATCCTAAATACACCTCTTACCTAATATTACTGACTTCATGACCGATCATGTCCGATATTTCCTAACCATAACCTTCAGTCAGGTATGGTGCTTTCTGTTGTCTTCTTCCTGAGGTATTCTCTATCAGATGCTTCTTCTCTGTTATAGTATATGTGTTTCTTCTCAGAATCCAGTTTTCTGCTTTCACTTTCTCTAAATTTTGTATATTCTAGGTGGCATGCAATTTCACACAAAAGGTCGATTCATCCAGTATCCATAATAGTTTCAAGAGAATGCGCTCCCTGGATGAAGGGGAGTTCGTGTCTTTTTACAATTAGCATCACTGTGAAGTAGGGAGAGTTGGACTTCATGTTCAGGTGTAAAATTTGTTTCACTATTAAACTGATTTCTTATTCTAAAGCAAGAAGATATTTGTCTTGAACTATGTTGTTAACATGAAGATGTTCAGAATAACCACTTGAGCAAAAAGATTACGCCATTAGATAGTACCGAACACAATTTTTTTTCTGTTACTTCGCAAGATGATAGCTTGATACTGTATACTAAACAACTTAATACAGGTTTGGGTGGTGGTGCAATCTGTTTTTATTTTTTATTTTATGAATTCTGAAGTAAGTTTTAGCATATATAAGTGCATATAGTATGTATATCTGACAATCTTTGAGGTCATGGCTTAGTGTTTTTAGTTTGTTCCTTTTAATATCAGCATATTTTGGGTATCTTTGCTCTCACCAGTTTCCTTTAGTTGGACGTTAAGTCCTGAACTTCAAGTTTAGGATCCTTTTATGCTAAAAATATGCTAATTTTGGTTGTAACCGTGTTTGCTATGATTGTTTAATGTGAACCCTTTAGTCATGTCCATCTAAGATCAATTTATTTTTGTTCGGTTTAGTTTATAAACTTCATGTTTAGGGTTGTTCTATGTTGGTTTGGTATGTACCCCTTAGTCTATTTTTGTTAGGTATCCTTCCACCATATACCTTTCATCCGACTTTTAATTGTGAATTAACATTTAAATTAGGATCAAAGTATGTTTAAGTTATTTTTTTCAGATTCTATTCTCTTATATCTTTACAGGGTTTATGTTAGATATTGATTTGAATTTCTTTATGTAATAGGAATTTGATTTTTCATTTGATGCGTTATTGTAGGTACATATTAAACCGTAAAATACAAAGCAATCAATCTAGAGAAGATTATGAGGAGGGAGATAATGGTGGTGGTAGTGAGGTTACTAAATATGATACTGTCGGTAATCATTGAGTTTTACGTCGACCTATACAAGTACCAACTTTTAACTGTCTAGAATGGCCGTAGTTCAACATGTGGGAGAAACTATGTTTTATTCATTTTTATAAGAAAATAATCTTTTGCTGAGATTACACAAGGGTCCAAATTTTTGACATTTACTTGCTACAAGCTCCATAGGTGTTTAATCAACTTTCACAAGCTCTATAGCCTACATTGTCAAAAGTAAAAGGCTGCTCATGACTTTGGTTATGAAGATATTGTGTACCTGCTATAAGTTAGTTGAAGGTAAAATCTCTGATTACTAACCTTTTTTCCTATAAACAATTTTTGAAATCGTACTTGTTGTCTTAGCAGAAGTTAGCTGAAGGTAAATAATTTTTGCTCAAGTGTCGGAATATACATTAGGACACGGTGCTTGCCGTCTTAGCTCAAATGGCAGAGCACATGGTTTTCAACCATGTAGTTGTGGGTTCGACTCCCTCAGATGGCACCGCAATTTGAGAAGGCTAAATCTTTACATGCTTTTGATGGCATAGCTCTGCAAAACCCATGGCGAAGGATAATTCTCATTATTGTTCAACATCCATCTTAAGTCTCATTTTTATGAAGTTCAATGTTAGACTACGTGAAAGCATTGGTAGACTACAAGGTGCCTTCTTAGCTAATAGGTGTCACTCTTAAAGAGAACTATTTCAGTAAATTTCATCATCATACATGGCTTCATTCAGGTATTGCTACATGGGGTGGATGGCAGCATATAGGTGCATTATGTAAACCTAGGTTCACAGTACATTAGTGGAATTCCAGTAGCTCTTTAGTTGGGTCTCTCATTTTTTAGACTGACTTACACATTCAACACAAGGTGAAACTTAATTTAGAGAAATATTTTCATAGTGGATGGTCAACTGAGCTTCATTGTTGATTGCGGCGGCTTTTGAATATAGTATTGTTTACCATGTAATATTTATTTGGGAGATAAATATCAACTTTGAAATCATTAATCTGTTGATATCTTAGGTAGCGATTTCCTATTTTGATGTTGAACAGACATGCTTAAACATTATTCTAATCATAGGAAGGGTAAAGGACAAAGTCATATCTTTACCTTCTTTATGACCCTGAGTCTATTGACACATCATCAAATTTTTATTCCAAAATTGATTTTTCTTAATTAGAAAATATTGTTATTGGGTGATAATTTCAAAAACACTTCTTCCTCATAGGAATGACCCCCAATAAAACCTATTCCAAAATTGATTTTAGGGTACGAAGACTTTAGCATTAGAGATGAAACTTGAGGTAAAAAGTCCAACTTTTATTTGTTTTAGCCACATAGGAATGACCCCCAATAAAAAGGTATTGATAAGACCCCCACATAGGATGACTTTCACCCTTAGCATTGGAGATGCTCTAAGCTTTGCATCTTATAAAGTTAGAGTATGGCGTCTGCGCCGTACACTCATTATCGCCTGTGTAGTTATTATTGTGATACTTCTGATATATATGGATTAGGAATTAGAGATTATTAATGGATCAGTCTTTTGCTGTCAAAGTTGCAGCTTACTAGAATCAATCGTAACATCGTTACCAGTAAGAAACCAATATTAACTTATCTAATTAAAATTAAGACCCAAAAATTACATCGGGAATACATTCATGGGACAGACGTGCAATATATTAGCAGAAGCTGACCTCAACTTCGTTGTTCCGAAATTTCCTTTGAGCAATCGTGAAGTTTTCTGATTTAGTTAGATTTCCTAATCATGACAATTTCCTATCCTTAATCTTAATCGACCTGATAGATTTGCATTTGGAATATCACAACTAAATTCCAT
This sequence comes from Papaver atlanticum, assembly GCA_023531105.1. NCBI lineage: Eukaryota > Viridiplantae > Streptophyta > Magnoliopsida > Ranunculales > Papaveraceae > Papaver > Papaver atlanticum. Next base: position 270,328 of record JAJJMB010008936.1, on the reverse strand, counting down.
CTCTCTCTGTATATAATCTCATATACATCTCTGAAATTGAACGTACCTATTAGCACTAAAACAAGTTTTACTTTTATACACTAATCATTTATTCTAATAATTTTTCTGAAAATTAATTTTCAATAAAGTAAGGTACGCATTCAATTATGTATTTAAAAATTTTCTACTCAACATGGTTTATTATCTATTTTTAATCTCATATGTTTTAGGCCACCGTCAAATTTATTACCACCTGCTGGTATAATCTTTTCAACAGCTCTTCTGCAACCTGAAGAACTATTCAATAACGAGAAACAAGTAAGTCGAGTTAGCAGCAATGGGGAACAAACAAGTAAATAATTACTACAAACCATTATGTAATAACAAAATTACGTGAATTGACATGAATTGATCCGATTGTCAGAACTACGATGTTGTAGCAGGGGACTGAAACAACAACCAAAAAGGGAGCCATCAAGAGTAAAAATCTAATATGGTTAATTTTGATGACTACGTTTATATATGATGGGAAAATAACATGATTTTGGATACCAAGTATCTTTTGTTTAAAATTTGTAACACGTAGCACCCTTAGCACAAAAAACACGTCGTGAAAGAGAGAGAAAAGAAAAAGTGCATCAACCAAAAAGAGAACCATCAAGAGTAAAATTCTAATTCATAACTACAACAATATTTTGTAAAAAATAATGTTGACAAGTGATTTTCTGTTTGAATTATACAACATGCACGATCCTTGGCACAAAAAGCGCACGAAAGAGAGAAACAAGAAATAAAAGATAGACGGATTCAACAAATAAAAAAAGACAATGATATTCATATTGGACATGGTGTTCTTCCAACAACTCTTTTTCAAGATGAACAATTATGCAATGACGAGGAACAAATAAGTAAATAATTAAAATAAAGCACTGTTGTAATATTTGTGGTTTTCTATATATAAGACTAACGAATTCAGAATAAATTTGTATTTTGGAAGTTTGCTGAAAAATTCTGCAATGACAAAGAACGTAATCAGTTTGTACTTCAAAGAACAAAGGTACCATTTTATTAAGTGTATTTTATGTTGAGTTATATAAAACAAACTTTTAATACCATAATTACTTTCAAACATTTAATAATGTAATTACTTGAATTGACAACAAAGGATGCAATTTTTCCAACGTCGCATTAAAGAATCGAAACAACCAAAAACCATCAAAAGTAAGATTTTGAGCATTTACTTTTTCATAACTATGTGATATTATAAAATAAAAATAACATTCACTTAGAATATCAAGGCATTTTCTATTTAAAATTACGACGGCGCAAAAAGCACGTCGTGAAAAAGAGAAACGAGAAGAAAAGAAAAAGCATCAACAACCAAAAAGGGAAACTCTCAAGAGTAAAATTGGAATTCATAACTACAGTAATATTTCATAAACAAAATATTGACTATTAATTAATTTTATGTTTACAATCCACAACAGGCACGATCCTTGGCACAAAAAGCGCGTTACGACAGAAAAAGTCAAGAATTAAATTATATACAGATTCAACACAAGCAATAAAATATTTTGCTCCTTCTGTGGGTACAAAATACCGCACACTCATTTGGTATGCGAAGTAACTCCTTAGAAGTAAGCAAACACAAACGCATACGACATACCCAAGATGAAGAACCAGATGACGTCACTTAAGTCACGATAAAAGTGTGAAGATCTATGCGGCAGTAAAGAAACCGTGCGGCAATGATAGAGTCCACGCGACATTGACGCGCGCCAGATCCGAAATTGGGGGCTTTATTAGCTGTCCTCCACTATGTAAACTCCTATAAAAGGAGCGAGAGACCCTTATGTGGAGGAGTGATCTTTTTGATAAGCCGAGATTAGATATTTAGGAGAGAGAGAGAGTTATTTGCTTTCCAAGTTAGGGTTTTCCCTCATCATCTTTGTACTTGTTCAAAGATTTAATAAAAGATTTTGAGTATTTCATCATGGTTTCTTAGATTACTTCATAGATTATCAATAGGGTGTGGTTGTAGGATTTCCTGCAACTACATTTTGGCGCTAGAAAACAGTTCGGAGGAGTAAGACTGTGGAGTTATGGAATAGTTATTGATTTTCTCTTCAAGGAAAAATTTGCCATTGTTTTCGCAGAACTGTGAAAGTCCTTGAAATTTAGATCTGTAAAACGCAACCAAAAAAATTCGTCTCAGAAAAGTAGTTTTCGTTCATACCACTTTTGATTCTGTGAAGAGTACTTTTTTCTTTGTCAAGAGAAGATATTGTTTCAGGGAAAACAGATTGCACGACAAGCATCTATAGCAGAACAACTAATAGCAACCAGGAGGAGTAGAAGAATCGTGGGAAGAAGAAGGAGTGAAATCTCTGAATCATCAAGGATGGGAGAAAGGAACAATCGTGGAACGCAAGTACAATCTCAGATCAAACACATACAGGCTAAGAACAACACCATCAACTATGATGCGGTTAGTGTCCATACAACAGATACAGATATGACGGAAGAAAACGAGCGAAGAATTGGTGAGGAAGGAGTAATAAGGGAAAATGAAGAGAACATGACCATAGAGGAGCTCCGACAAAGATTAGTCACAGAAAGAAGAAGAGAGGAAGAAGCACGTGCGAATTTGACGCGTCAGAATGATGAGCTAAGAGAAGAGAATAATAGATTACAAGAACAAACGTCATGAAGTACCACACGTGCAAGCTCAAGGTCAAGGACAAGTAGGAGCACGTCCAGGCATAGCCGATCTAGACGCATGGATATTAGACATGAGCAGCTCTTAGATGACAACATTATTGAAAATCTTCAAGTAGGCGATAATATACAACGCGAGCGCGGTCACAATCGCAGAGAACAATTCCCAGTAGATGATCGACACGCACGACATGGCGAATATTATCGCACACAGGAAAACCGCAGAGGAAATCTCAATGAGCGGCAAGATGAACATCATCGCGTACATAATGATCAGGAAGATGAAAATGATGAAGAACAGGGGAGGATGATATTACATGGTAGAGAAATGCTGAGAAACCAAAGAGAGCGCGAAGAAGAAAATGAAAGGAATATTGACGCACAGATCCATGCAAGACATGAAAGAAACGAAAAGGATAGACGAAGGAGGAGAAGAGAAGAGGCGGAAGAAAGATAACTACAAGAGGTGATGCGTCAAAATAGGCATGACAACAGACTAAGGGAAGCACAGCTGAAAAGACCTATGTGGCAAGACGCAGACCAAACCATGAATGAAGCAATCTTAAGAGAATTAGCAGGAGTGAGAGCGATGATGACAACACAGAGAGATGGAGGTAGGCGACAATTAGATGATGCAATAGAAGAAGCAGGAAAAACACCATTTGCACTGCAGATACAAATGGCAGGAATACCAACTAAATGCACTTTACCTGTATTTACTAATATTTTTGATGGAAGCACTTGTGCAGTGTAGCATATAAAGGCGTACATCAGATCTCTGTTACAATGGGAAGATTATGATGCGGTCTTATGCAAGTATTTTCTTGCCAGTCTAACAGGAGAAGCTTTACAATGGTTTGAGGGATTGCCTATGGGAACAATAAAATAATTCAGTCATTTACATAGCATATTCTTAGGAGCATACATCAGTAACAACATGTTACGACCAGGAATAGAGAAGGTATTCAGCTTACGTAGAAGGATCAGTGAGGGCTTGCGGCACTTAACCACGCGTTGGAGGACCATGTGTAGTGAAATGGCAGGGAGAGTGGATGAAAGGAATATCATTTTAGCTTTCATTAACGCACTTTTTCCAAAAGATCTATTGTATACGCATATATTCAGGATAAAGGATACCATAACAATGACAAAGCTGCGCGAGTACCAATAAGAGTACATCGCACTCGAAGAAAAGCAAAAAGAAATGGAATCTTATCCAGTTGCGGTTACAAACGCAAAAGAAGAGAATGCAAGCTTACTCCCAAAGATAACAAATGCAGTTGCAAGCACATCCCAAGGAAGCCAAGAAAAGATGGTAATGGAAGATAAGCAAAAGCAAGTAGCCATGAGCAGTATAGATCAAGAAATGTATGAAAGAGAATATAGAGAAAGACAATATAATAAAAATGCAGGAAATAATAAGATTCCAAGGCTAGATAACCAAGCAGAAGGATATGGAGGGCAGAAGCGATACTATAATCAATGCCCGGGAAGAAGTAGAACAGTCTGGGAACAAATAAAAATGCCGCGTCTAAATACCGCAGTAGACAAAATCTGGGAGGCGGTATTCTTAATGGAAGACATACCAGAGCCACCACCAGGAAGAAGAAGTAGAGAGTTTTGTGTTTATCATCGTTTCCACGGTCACGCCACCAGCAACTGTTGAAATGAGCAGAAAATTATACTAAGAATGATTGATCAGGGAAAATTAAACCGCTTTCTAGTCCCACAACAACAGAATTTACCACCACCACCAGAGGGGCAGACACCAGGAATGGAAGTAGGAGAAAAGACATATTTAATTGAAGTTGGAGCGAACGCAAAGAACTTATACTGTAACTCGATAATACACTCATTCATAAGTATAAAAGACTTCCATGACAATGTCTTAAGTCGAGTTCATGCAAGAGAAAATTATGGGAAAGAGATACTCAACTTGGAAAAAATATCACCTCTAAAAGATTGGCAAAGGAAACCCATCTCCTTCAATGCAGAAGAAGTACCAGAAGGAGGAGAATTGCATGAAAGCCCATTAGTTGTCAAACTGGAGATTAACCCAAAAGCAAAGACTGAAGGAGAAGAAGATGATGACGCAAACGCATGGGCAATAAACAGGATACTGATAGATCCTGGTAGTTCAGTTGATATATTGTTTTACCATACTTACAAGACTATGGGCGACAGAGATGACGACCTCATCCCTTCGACTTATAAGATTTATGGTTTCAATGGATCAGCAAATAAGCCGAAAGGAGAGATAACGATGCGGATCCCATACAATGCCTCGATAGGCAGGCCATGGTTACACAGCATCCTTGGAGTGGCTTCAACTTTTCATCAATGTATCAAATTTGCACTACCTCAAGGCATTGGAGTAATAAGAGGAGATCCAAACGAGGGAAAAGCCTGTCATGAGATTGATATAGACAAAAGTGAAGAACGCGCGAACAAGCGAAGAGATTGGAAAAAGGAAATACAAGAAGGCAAGCGAAGTGAAAGGTTAATGGTCGATATTGTGAACAAGGGTGTAGAAATAAACAAGACTTCTTCTGAGGCGACAACCATCGCACAAGAGAACGAACCTAGCAAGTGCGTCAAAAAGAACGAATTCAAGTTAGGAAAGCTAGTATTTAGACAAATACCGCCCTACCAGAAAAGTGGAAATGGATTGAAGAAGAACGCATATGATGGACCTTACATAGTTAACAAGGTCATTGGAAATAGAATATACGAATTAATGGAGAGGGGACAAAAGGAGAAAGGAAAACTTAACCAACTTTGGAACCAAGCATATTTGAAGAAGTATGGTACATGCGAAAATCTAAACATGACAGAAGAAATGGTCCATATGCGAACCTAATGAAGCAGAAGGGATGAAGGATGTGAAAAATTTGAAAAGTTATTTACAATAAGTAAGTTATTAAGTAAGAGAATAATTGAAGAAAGAAGACATCAGAATTGTACTTATCAAGAGTATGAATGGAAATGAAAAATTCTTCTTCTTTATATATATAAGAAAAAGGAAAAAATAGGACCTTATAATAAGACCTTAATAGAAGGCAACAGATGTTAAAACCTCTAACTAGGGAGGCTAGGCATCCAATTGTGGCGTGCACCTTAGTTCGTATAACAACAAGAGGCAATAATAAGACCTAACGCACGTCATAATTGGGGAAAACCTAGTTAGCATGACTCAGGTGAAAGCTACACCGACCCTGGAACCTGAGTCATGGAGATTTGGGGTGAAATGAAAGCCCATCCAGCAGAGACGCCTTAGTCGTAAGACAAAGGGGTGTAGAAACTCGATCAGGGCGCCGGGGTACACGGTTGAGTCAAGAGTTCCTGGGGCGTCTGGAGCGTACCTGGCCGCTCTTGGCAAGTCCTTACTATGATACACTCGGTCCTCAAGAAACCCCACTTAGGGTGCAGTCTTATAACCATAAGCCAAATCGGCGGAGGGATAAGAGGTCGCGAACACAACTGATTGTTGCATCACTGGATGGGAAGAGCCCACCTTAACCCGATAGGGGTAAGCTTCCTTGAAGGGGCAGTCAGGAGGAATATAAGGACGGCACCCTCCATTAGGGAGCTGAATTGTGTCAAAGACGCCAATGTCATGAGACTTTTACTCACGGGAGTAATAAGACTTGTCATATTGGCGCATCAATACATCCTGCAAAGGCAATAATATGAGAAATGATAAGGAGAAATCAATGGGTCATTGCATAAAAATGTAAAGACCGCCTGCGATTTCGTCGCACAACCACAAATACATTAAGGCAAAATAAGACCTCTAACTAGGGAGGCGCGATAAGACCTCACGAGAAACACAGACAGACTCATAGAAATATACCTAACGTTATTTTGCAGGAAAGGAGTTCAGATGATGGAACGTGTGAAATCAGAGAAAAGAGCAAACATGCATAGGCTGATCATCTAGTGGCGACTAACATAGGCAAGAATGGGAATGTAAACACATAAAGAAATGTTACCCGCCACTATATGATAGACTCACGCGTATGTTATACACCATTACCAACGCACATGTTATAGGTTATTATTAACACATATGTTATACATTATTATCACTAGAAAAATGCTTTGGTTTCGACTAATTACAAATCGCAGGATTGAGATACGCAAGAGTAGAAGCAGAAAAAGAATAGGCATTGAATAAAAAGGATATACATTCAAGTCTCAAAAGCTTGGGGATGACCAGTATACATAAGGTGAAAAACATAATACAAAGAGCAGGAGAAGATTTTACAAGCATAAAAGGGGAAAGAAAAACAAAACGAATGCGGCTATTTTCCCTTCTTTCTAGCGCCACCCATATCATTTTCAACATCCCCAGTCTCTTGTCATTGCCTTCTTCATCAGTCTCTTCACACTCCTCATACTCTGCTTCACTATCGGAAATTTCAGAATCTTCTTCATTAGCGGAGACTTCAGCAAAGTCATAATATGGTACAAGAATATTATGATCAGTACAGATATCCATCGCATTCTTCTTAACAGCCGTATCAAGAACACAAAGCGCGTCCTTAGTCAAGTTAGAAATAGTAACCACCAACTTTCTCTTAAGTCTACGGCATTTATCATTTCTGGTGGAAAACTCCTCCTTTAAGTTCTCAATCTCCTCAAGGTGCTTCTTTTCAGTAGCTACAAAAGGAAATAAAAAGATTAAAGCCGCATGCGAATAAAATACAGAAAGCAACACAAAATTGAAGACAATATAAAGCAACCTTCTTTTTCATAAAGGATAGTCCTAGCCAATGCCGTATGGTCAGATTCTAAACTAACATCTGTATCTAAACCGGTCCTAGCATTATCGATAACCCTTGTAGCCTATTCAAACTCATCATCATTTTCTATAAGAAGACGAGAGCGAATCAAATTTTCACGGGAGAGAAGAGCATCCTTTTCACTTATAGCTTGATCCTCTCCATCTGAATCTGGAATTGAGCTTCATGAAATTACTTCAAAGCTTTAGCACCTTTAAGAACCGCCTGATCCTTTTCAGTGATGAGTGCGTTCTTTTTCGCCTCAAGCCTCTTAATTTCCTCCTTATTTTCATAGAGGCGGCGTTTAAAACCATTATTCACAGATAGCATGGACCTATGTTCTTTATTAAGGATTTTATGTTTCGAGCGAAGTTCATCCAGGCTAATGTTCTCTAACCCATATTCGGGAAAGTTATTCAAATAAAAGTTAAGATGCTCAAGAAGAGTCTCATCATCATCAGGGAGGTTAGACGCTTCATCATACAAACTGTAGATTTCTGCGAACACAAGCAATTAAAAGAAAGTGGAGGCAACGCGAAGATATCAAAATAAGGAGTAGCGAAAAATACGTACCCACAAGCTCATTACTGACTTTCTGATTCTCAGTCTCAAGATGGCGAACCTTCCTATGCAAGACATTGGTGACCACATAGGACATATGAGAACTCTATATCAACACAGGGTAAGAGAAAGAATGAGTAAAATATGAAACCTAGGCGAAAACTGACACACAATAAGAAGACTCACCAAAGACCCGAGCGCGAATTGTAAATTAGGAGTTAAAGCAAAGGCAACTCCTTGCAAAGACTCATGACTCATAGAGGGAGCATCAAATATCTTATCAATCGCATCACACGTGCGAGTTAGTCCCCCATTATTAACAGAAGCTAATGAGTTGGAAAAGATATTTGACAATTGCTCCATAGAAGATGTTGAGGAGGAGTTATCAGGAAGAGGTAACTCATCATCGTAGGAGCTAGTATTTGGGGAAGCTGGAGAGGATAATTTTCTCTTTTTAGAGGTAGGCTTTTTTTTCCTTATCCTTTGCCTTTGAAGAAACGCCACCACCTTTAAGGAGAGGAACATCATTATTGAGATCCTCAGCGTCTCCAGTCTCCACCTACACACACAATGAAAGATAAGAAACAGAGGAAACAATATTGTTAAAATTTAAATGAGTATTTCTTACTTCATTGTCGTGCGAATTTGACGCCTGTGATGCATTCTTGTTAGCCTACTTATTCTGCTTACAAATCTGAAAACGGAGAAAATAATAAGAGAGAGCACTGAAAATAAGCGGAAAGATAAAGTAAAAGATAACGCACCACATCATTTTCCTCGGGCCATTTAAACTCCCAAGGTTTGTAGGCGGAAAGATTCGCAGGGAGTGGAAGAGTTGAACCATCAGCACCCTTACCAGAGATGTAAGGACCCTCCAATATGATAGGATATTCCACCCAACGAACATCCTTTGATTTACGAGCGGTGTTATTGGAGGTATCATGAAAGTCAACATTCCACATGATTCTTTGAACTTCTGCGAAACCATCCGCTCTCTTCAAGTGAATGCCCCAGCGAGTTGATTCATTCTTCATAATACCAACCTCATAATGGAGGAAGAAATTCTCAACAGTGTACTCTGCTGGGACGATTTCTTTATGCGAGTGTTTTGGGTTCCTTACATCTTCTGGGTAAAGAGATTCTAACCCGGCAGCACGACGAGCATATTATACCATAATCCTAATGAAATCACCACTCAGTTGGAATATGCCACGCGAAATCTTCGCATGAGATAGAAGATCGTAAAATAGTGGAATTTGAGGATTGCAAAGGGGAATGGGAAGACCAGCAAGCAGTTGCCCGAGCGAAATAATGCTTTTCTGATCATTTCATCGATCAAGCGAAAACTATTCAGGTTCAAGAGAAGAAGTAGGTTCTGATCCAGGAAGAATGGATAATGTAAAACCTCTATGCTCGAATGCAGCCTTTAATCTCTTGAACTCTTTAACATTCTTCCAACCTGGTTTAAGTGGCATTTTTAAAATGGGAATAGAAAATGAGACAGATTTAATCAAGATGATCAGGATCAAAATTATCAAGAAGAAGATGATAACGAAAAACGGAGTTCACAACCGAGAAAAAGTAAGAAGAAGATAGAAGAAACAGTTAAAGATGGAAAGAAAGCGCGAAGTAGAGTATGATGATCAATCAAAAATTGAATAAAACAGAAGAACAGCTGAACGACAAAAGTTGCAGAGAATGGAAAAAGAGAGAAAAAGTAAAGAAGTGAAGAAGAGAGCGTACTGGAATATATAAAAGATCATATCTCCTTTCCCGAGATATCTCTTTTTACAGAAGCATTAATGACAAGATAGATGCGAAGAGATGGTTGTCAGATCCTACAGGGACGTGTCGAATGATGGGTGGTGAAGTCAACACGTGTAGACGGTTAAGCCGAAATCACGGAAGCATGTCGGTAGGTAGGAATACGAAAAGATGAATCGGTGTGGCAAAACAACTAAATAGAGTTTCTCATACCGCTCTCTCCGCCAAAAGAACGATATGAGAAGGCAATAGGGTGTGGTTGTAGATTTTGAGTATTTCATCATGGTTTCTTAGATTACTTCATAGATTATCAATAGGGTGTGGTTGTAGGATTTCCTGCAACTACACCTTCAGTTGAACTAACAACTACAGCTATGAGGATATCTGGGGAAGCCAGAAAATCCTTTATCTTACAATTACGAAAAAAATTGACCACTAATTTTTCTTGTGTGACCCGATTCCGTCAATAATCGATATACAAAGTCACCGGATTGAATTCACAACATTAATGAGTGAGGCAAGTCATATTGATTTTTCGACGCCAATTAAAGCTATTTGCAGCATCATATCACCACTAACTATATTGAGAATTTACAACCACAAGTTTCCAGTGGAGATAGGATGTGTTGTACATTGACTGGGATATGAGAAAAGAATAAGTGTATGGTATGATCATTCTTCTTGGCATGCAATTTGATTCCGGAGTATAAAGGTAAGTCTTCAGGCATTGTGATATGCAACTAATAGTGCTCTAACTACTACCAAAATCAGATACTTTGTAAAGCCAAATATTGAAGGAATTGCCCCATTTAAAAACAATAGGCCTATTTTAGATTCTATATAGAGTTTGAACATAGACGGTATAAAAACGTAAACCAAGAAGGTTTCAAATCTTTGCACCTTTAGACAAGGCAATGTATTGCCACTGCAAAAACAGTACTTTGATCTAGTTTTCAAGTATAAGCGAATTGGAAATTAGGGGAAAGCGTAGAGAATCCTTCACATACCTGAGCGCATCAATGTAATGGAACAACCCCTTGGCTGATATTTCGACTTCAGCTATATGCAGTCTATAGAGAGCACACATGGCTTTCATATTAAGCTCAGGATCTTCTTCTAATGAAGAAAGCATATCAGCCTCAAACTTCCATTTTATTTCTTGGTTTTCGTTCTTGTTCCTATATTTCTTCCCCAGCATGTCCATAAGGCTAGCAAGAGAAGTTTCTGAATCACCAGAACTATCAGAATCCTCAGATTCGCAGAGACTTTCACCACTGTTGTCATGTGAGACCAACTTCGCAAAAGGCTTCTTACTCATTTCCAAATGATCTTGAGATGATGATCCATGTTGAGATGGTGTCTCCTCCAAACAGCCCCAACCCTTCTCTTCTTCGACGTTTTCATACATATCCAGCACCTCCTCCTTGGTTTTCAACGTATAATCATGAGAATACTCCTTCCCTCCACAGCTGGTTTCATCTCTTTGCTTTTCACCACTTTGAGTAACATCATTTTCCCAACGCCGCGCTTCGGAGTCTTTCTTTACAGAATCATGCAAATCTACAGATCTAAATATTGAACTTTCCGTTCCACTCCTCAAGACTAGGCTCTCTAACTTTGAAATGCGAGACTCCACACATTCTGCCACTGTTGAATTGCTATTTTCCATCCTCAGAAATCGAATCTCCAAATCGGAGAACATCTTCCCCCAACATTGAGTTGCATCCGCCGGTGTCCATTCAGTCTCATCTTTAGCAGCAGTCTTTCTAGTTTGTACAACCTCCACTAGTTCACCCTGGAGTTTAGTGCACTCTACTTTCTTCTTCTCAAGCTCCACTTTGTTCTTCTGAAGCTCAATTTTCATCTTCTCAAGCTCCACTTTCTTCTTCTCAAGTTCCAGAGACAGTTCAAAACACTTGCTCTTATAATTTTCCATACTCTGAAATTCAACCAAAGGTTCCCTAGTTTTTGTTGATGATTCTGGCTCTCCAGACCCTTCCGTTCTTTCTACATTTTTCCTTTTTCTCCTAATATTGGCAGTACCATGTCCTATAATTGTACCAGCTGGATTGAAAATTCCCAATTAGTTAGACAAAGCAATGCAATGATTCCTCTGAGGGACTTAACAGATGAAACTATGAAATTCCTCAACTGTAAGCAAATGAAATGAACAACATCAAAAATTACAAAAATGAAGATACTCACAGGTAGGTGGTTGAATTCCTCCTGTTAAATCAAGGCACCGGTCATCTTCCTCCACCACCGCATCTTAGAGTCCTTTGCACCATAGTAATGTTTTTCACATTGTTTCCTCTTAAAAACACTGTTATCATCAGCAGCAGCATCATGATTCATCTTGAAATTCTTGCATCTCCATCCTTTTCCAGTTTGAGAACAACGATGTTCATCTGGAGGAAGCTCCTTAGCCTCCATCTTTTTCTTCTTCTTCTTCTTTGTCTTAGTTAGAATTTCATTCTTATTACCACTAAAATTATTGGTTTTCCCATCATTTATACAAAAAAGCTGTTCATCTGGCTGCTCCTCCATCTTCTTGGTTAGATCTGATTAAAATTTGTAATTTTGTTTGAGAAAAAATATTAATTGCAAATGTTTTTGGCAATATTGGAGATTACTGTCACCACTAACATTCAGTTTCTGCAAATCTCTTGTTCATCACCAGCAGCCTTCTTAATCAAATCTTGCCGTAGAAATGAAATCAGATAATTACATTTATGAAGCCTCAAGTACTGGTAAGTAAGTGGGATTTTCTTACTTTTGTCTATTATACCCTCACAATTTTGCGCAGTTTGGATAGTCACACCAGGGGCTTTTTAGTCATAAGTTTTTTATCACTGTAAAAATCTTTCGTTCCACTGCTGTGTACTGAAGTTATGACTTTATTTTTATTTTTTGAATTTCATGTATTATGACTTTATTTTTGAGTTTCCGTATTTCATAGCTACTTTTATATTTGGTGATGGAGTTTTAAATCTTTTTAACAGAATTTATTGTCTTGGTTATGTTTTAAAGTGCGAAACGCTGATAATGAAGATCAGGTGAAGAAACTAATCTAATTAACATGCATGCACATCAAAAACGTTTTAAGCAATTAAAGGGGCAAGAAAATCAAACAGTTTCAGACTAAGTACCACTCTATATCTTGAATGAGTTTTTATATAAATAGGAAGAACAAGAATCCATTTTTACCATCAACCTGTTCAAACAAGATAGGAAGAAATTAATTTAAGAACAAGAAAGACAGATATGGCGAAGTTTGTTAATGTTCGATTGGTTGTTGCCCTTTCGCTTATTGTTTGTGCATCAGTATTTATCGGTGTCGGTGGTGTGAGGGATATTGATAGCTATAATAATTCTCCTGCAGAAGCACCTTCGGTAGATCCATTACCAAAACAATGCAGCATTTCAGGACCTTGTGGAGTGTTTGTGCAAAACCTTATACTATTGAAGGCCATGCCAAGCGAAGCCGATGGCGTATGCTGCCAAGAACTTGTACAAACTACTAAGTTCTGCTGGGAGAAGATAATGGACCTGCTTGAAGATCAAAAAATTCCTGCTTTTGCTAACCTCCATCCATGGGCAGAAAACGCTTGGGACAAGTGTGCCCTCCTCGCAACTTCTCCTTCACAGGCACCGACAATGATCGATATCTCCCCTACACAGGCACCTAAACTGCCAGAACAATGTAGGCTTACAGGAGCGTGCGCAGAATTGGTGGGAAATCTTATTGTGTCAAAGGCCTTGCCAAGCAAAAAGGATGTTGTGTGTTGCCAAGAAATTGTACAAACTACTAAGTACTGCTGGGAAAAGGTAATGGAGATTATTGAAGATCCAAAGATTCCTGCTTTTACTAACCTTCATCCATGGGCGGAAATTACTTGGGACAAGTGTGTCAGACTCACAGGCTCTCCTTCTCAAGCACCAATGATGACCGATAACTCCCCTACACAAGCATATACATGGCCCGAAAAATGTAGGATTTCTGAATCAAGTATGGATACATTGACACAACTTCTTTTGACAAAAACTTTGCCCAGCCAAAAAGATGTTACATGTTGCCATGAAATTATTCAAACCGGTAAGGATTGCTGGAAAAAGACAATGGAGGTCCTTGAAGATCCATGGGCAGAAAATGTTTGGAAAAAATGTGTCGTTCTTACCATCTAACTAGTGCCTTGTACTACATAAACGCATAATAATACGATCATCTCTATGTTGAACAAATTTGATCAAATTAATTCAAGAAATTTCTGTTTCGTCGTGGCCAGTTTCAGTGTATACATCTTCCAAAAGAAAACTGATTTACTCGAACACTCCATTTTAAGCATATGTGCACAATAACAATTTTCACTCAAGGACTGAAGTACTCAATGTTTCGTACTCAGAAAAATATAGCTAGAATTATAAATTTGGGTGAAATTGGAAAACCCTTGAAGATGAAATGAGAAACATAGTAAACATAATTCCTCGCTTCGATTGGGTTTTGGGTTATTTTTTCAAATCTTCATACTTTAGAAACAACATTTTATGAAGATTCTCTTTCCAATATCCAAGTAAATGTCCCAAAATGGAAAAGGTGAGACTCGACTGCCGAAAAACTCAAACTCAAACCCAAAGGGTCACCACTGCAAATGTTATCCAGCAATGCCCTTTTATTTTATTCATATATATGCCGGATAGAAATGAAGTTTTCCTGACTATTTAGAAATTTTCTTTAAAATACACAATCTTGCAATTTTACCAGTAATCTTACTAGACTTCAGTCTTTCTAGCAAATTTCAACACAGTCAACTGCCTTGTTTCTAGTTCTATTAACAAAAGAGATTACAATAAAATAGAGGGGTAATCTAGCTCTAATTTCAATAATTAGATTTTACGCATTTCATTATCAGGTCCATGAGCTAAACAAGGGTTGTTTTTCTCCTTGAAATGTGACTACCATGATATCAGTTACTGAATTGGAGACTCAATACATATTTAGTCAGTAACTTAGCTGTTTGATCTCCATGGCTGGCAGTTGTAGTAGGAAGGAAATAAGGATCTTTTCGGTTTTGGTAGATACTGAATAACTGCTTCGAGCAGCTTCTAGCCAGCCTCTTGCAGTCTTCAACCCCTTTAGAATCGAATTTCTCCAACTCTTTCACAGACTTCTTAAGGGCAGCTTTGCAGGGCCCGTCCATTAGAAATTTGGCCAAAGTAGTAGCCCTTGTTAAGAAAAAATATCAATAAGGACAAAACTGTATTAAAACGGAGAATAATGAGAATGATACTACTGTTGATTCTTTTCATTTCTATTTTGTTCATTGTACTTGGACATAACTATGAACAATTTGCAGGTTTGCTTTTCTTCCCTGTGAAGCCACAAGCAAGAAAATCTGTTGCTCCTAACGTTTAATTAACAACTACAGGTATGAAATATGGGGAAAACAGAAAATCCTTTATCTGACAATTACGAAAGTCCGCATATTAATATTGAGTGATGCCATCCAGAAAATCCAATTAAAGCTGTTTGAGAATTTACAACCACAAGTTTTCAGTAGAGATAGGATGTGCTACAAATTGACTGGGATATGAGAAAAGAACAAATATAAAGGTAAGTCTTCAGGCATTCAGATATGCAACTATTAATGCTCTAACTACTGTCAAAATCAGAGGATACTTTGTAAAACCTAATATTAAACGAATTGTGTGACTTCTATGATTTGGCTAATAAAGATACTAAAAAAACAACCAATGAATTTGGCAGCAGAAAATGAATAGAGTCCATGCAGTAGTAATTGAATATATACATTTGTTGGAAATGTAATTTGTACTGTTAAATGAATCTAGAGTTTTCTAGTTAGTCGATTTGTTTGTGTAAATGCAGTCAGATAAGAAATTATAGAATTTGTAAGATTAGTTTGTATAGTCAGTCAGTTGGTTTAGCTAGATATATTTGTGAAGTAAAGGAAAAGTCTAGACAAAGTAAAATTCAAGAAATGAGTAAGGACGTCTATCAAACAGATAAGTTGGTGTTCTCTAGAAAAAACTAGACTTATCGATGAGAAATGAGGAAGGTCGTCCAAAGCGAAGCCTATAAATAGGCATTTTGTACTCCGTTTGTAACTTCAGCAAGATATCGATAAGAAGTTTAATTTAAGAGTGAACTAGTCTTGCTTCATCTACCGGTTTACTAGGAGCTCTGTATGAGCAACGCTAATTACTATGCTTATATATCTCTGTAATCCTATCCAGTGTTTCATGTTTTTATAAAAGTTCTAACAACAGGATAAAAATGTGAACCACCAAGCTTTCATATTTTTGCAACATAGAACAAGGCAATGTATTGCAACTGCAAACCCCGTAATTTCATCCAGTCTGTATAACTGAATTGGAAATGAGGGAAAAGTGTAGAGAATCCTTCACATACCTGAGCGCATCGATGTAATGAAACAACCCCTTGGTTGATATTTCGACTTCAGCTATATGCTGTCGATAGAGAGCACATACAGATTTCATACTGAACTCAGGATCCTCTTCAATTGAAGAAAGCATATCATCCTCACACTTCCATTTTATTTCTTGCTCTTTGCTTTTCACCACTTTCAGTAACATCATTTTGCAAACTCCGGACTCTATCTTTACAGAATCATGCAAATCCTCACATCTAAATATTGAACTTTCCTTTGCACTCTTAAGGACTCTCCAAAATGAGAGACTCTACACATCCTTCCCTTGTTAAATTTTATTTTGCATCCTCAGGTTTTGGCTCTCCAACTTGGAAACGCGAGACCCTACACATTCCACCATTGTTGAATTTTCATTTTTAATCATCAGGACAAGGCTCTCCAACTTCGAAAAGCGAGACTCTACAAATTCATCCATGGTTGAATTTATGTTCTCCATCCTCATAACTCGACTCTCCAAGTCGGAAAACATCTTCCTCCAACATTGAGTTCCATCCGCAGGTGTCCATTCAGTCTCCACTGTAGCAGCAGTCTTTCTAGTTTCTACGACCTCCGCTAACTCACCCTGGAGTTTAGTGCACTCGATATTCTTCTTCTCAAGATCCACAGACAACTCAAAACATTTAGTCTTATAATGCTCCAGACTCTCCAGTTCAACCGCAGGTTCTCTAGTTCTTGCGATGATTCTGGTTCTCCAGACCCTTCAGTTGTTTTCACATTTTCCCTCTTCCTCCTAATATTTGCAGTACCACCTTCTATAACTGTATCAGCTCTCAATTAGTTAGACAAAGCAATGCACCGATTCCTCTGACTTAACTGATGAAACTATGAAATTTCTGAATTATCATATTTTAAACAACAACAACAATCGCAATTAAGAACAGATGAAACTATGAAATTTGTTCAATCAGTTACCATTATTTTTATAAATCACTTAAATGAAGATATAAGAAGGAATTACTTACAGGTATCATCACTAGTATACCCAAGTTTCTGAATTTCCGTTTTATCATTTTCCTCCGTTGTCATCTTCCTACGTTTCGAGCCCCTAGTTTCTTCACCATCTCCACAAGGACCAGAACCTGCACCTTCACCATTTCCACTTCTCTTCTTCTTTTTATCAAGCTGCTGCTTCTTATAATACTTTGCGTAATCATGGTAATGTTTTTCACAAATTTTGGTCTTAGGAACACTAGCATCATCATCAGCAGCACCATAATTCATCCTAAAATTCATGCATCTCCATCCATTACCACTATTTAGACAACAAAACTCTTCACCTGGAGGCGGCTTCTTCCTCTCCATCTCCTTCTTGCATTTCCAATCTTTGAAATGTTTTTCACAATACTGCCGTTCATTATCACCACTAACATTCTTGCATCTCCATTGATTCCCAGCTTTTCTTCTGCATATCTGATCACTCTCCATTACAACCAAAACCAAACTTGCCCTAGTCCCTAGAATAATTTTGAAATCAGATCCCATCTACAACATTTATGAGCAGGGGTTTAATTCTTTTTCTCTATTATACCCTTACTGATATTACTGATACAAGCTGTAGAAATCTTTCTGAGTAAAAAAAGATTTTGCGCATAACATCCAAGTGGGCTACATTCCAAGCCTACTCTTAATGGATCCAGCAACAGAATTGATATCTATAATCTACCGCGAAGAATCCTGATTAGCCATGGTTTAAGTGAAATCAACTCATTGGAGGGAACAACAAGGTCATAAGGTGAACCTGTAAGCAATGGGCAGTGGTGGTGGCCATGATTTTTTGAAAAAAATAAATACTGTATCGGTTTAGAGTTCAATGGGCAAGAGCTAGATCACCTCCACATATGCAGCGGGTGGGTGGGTCTGTCCAAGAGTGCAATTTTCTGCTGCATTCATCATGGCATTGTAAGTAAGAGGTCCGGGGATCAACAATCCTTGTCACAATAATTCCCAAATTATAGAGAGGATTGAGGAGGATGTCTAGCAATTCCAGATGGTGTTGGCATTGGCAGGCTGGGCTGTATCCTGGTATCAGCTTTGCCTTGGTCAAAATAAAAACTTGTTTCAAACGTTCAACCACAGGTAATAAAACGTAATTACAACAGATCCCAAGAGCTGCACCCCTCAGTACCAGAAAAACAAGATATTAGTTTAATCTTCTGGAATGTGTTGTACTATATATTGGTAAACAAAGCTAACCCATTCCTATACACTTTCTGTAGCTTAAACACAAATACAACACTTTCAATGAGTTGTTATGGTTAGATGATCATCAACAAACACATTTATAGTCGAATGCCATTCTTACTTCATTTTTCCCGAGAATTCTGCAGAATTCCCTGAATGTGTTTGAGAATTGAATTTGGGGTAAAAACAAAGAACCCATTTCAGGAAATTTTACTTCATTACTGAATGGGGAATGATGTGTAAAAAAAAAAAAAGAAGATGTTCAAAGTTAAATGGTGTTCAAAGGATTCAAACCTGTATGTGCACTACAATTCTGAACTCTGCAATCAGACCCAAATACTTCCATACAGGATCTTAGGGAAACGCAGAGGACAAACACAGTAAATTGTAAGAGTAACTGAACTTAAGTGAACAACATGAAATTCTTTCCCGAACTAAACTGTTTATTCCCACAAAGACCAATTTCCTCCTCTGCATCTGATAACCATCTACAAGAATCCAACTCACCCATATCGAATATCTGACTAACTAGTCCTTCTCTCCAAGATACTCTCATTTGGGAATCAACTGAATCTCTGAAACTAGAACTTGAAAGACCTAATATTAGATCCATCATAGTATCATGAAGCTTAAAATTCAACCTAGGGAGTGGTAAAGCATTGGAAGTGTAGCTACCATAATATGACATACTACATTGCAACACACAGCCAATGTACGTCAATTTACCGACCAAAAAAAAAAAAGACACATCCGATATATTACATGGTATGTTAACCTGTTTTCCATCTCATATGTGTACAAATTAGAGGAGGTTAAAAGGAGAGATGTAAGATTGCAATGTCTACTAGTCTAGTGCAAAAAAATTAAGGCCACTTACACACCAATCCATCAACTAGCAGCAGTTTGATCTCCAGGGCAGGAAGTTGCAGCTGGACGGAAAAAAGGATCCTTCCCGTTTTGGTATATATGAAATAAATGTATCGAGTATCTCCTAGCCAGCTTCTTGCAGTCGACAAGAGCCTTAGAATCTAATGTCTCCAACTCTTTCACTGACTTGTTTATGTCACCTTTGCAGTCCTCGCCCATTAGAAACTTGGCCAAAGTAGTACACCTGTTAAGAGAAAATATCAATCTACGACAAAAGCGTATGAAAACAGAAAACCAAGAAAAGATAGTACTACTGTTGATTTTACGCATTTCCATTTTGTACTTCGAAATAACTATGAACATTTTGCTAAGCTGGCTTTCCTTCCCTGTGTACGTGCAGCCACGAGCAAGATAACAGCTTGCTCCCACCGTTCACATAACTACAGATATCAAATCTAAGTTGATAATTGATATACAAAGTCAGTGCAGATACTGAAATTTCATAACGAGAATTTACAACCACAAGTTTGCAGTAGAGATAGAATGTGCTATATTTTGACAGGGATATGAGAAAAAAGGTAAATGTATGATATGATCATTCCCTCCTGAAACATTTTGAATCCAAAGAATAAACATAAGTCTTCAGATGTTGTCATATACAAGTTATAATCCTCTTAAGTACCGCCAAAGTGAAACCATACTTTTCAAAGGTAAAGCCATATAAGTGAATAACAGATGAATTGCATCATTCATGTGATATGACTATGTGAGACATTATAAATAATAATATAACCTATGAATTTCGCAGCGGAACATGAAAAGAGTTCATGTAGCAGATTGAGCAATTGAATATAGGCCGTACATAAATGTAAACTAACAAGCTTACAAATTCTTGCAACATTGAACAAACAAATAGATTGTAACTGCAAACCCCGTAATTTCATGCAGGAAAAGTATCCAAAATTCTTAATTTACCTGAGCCTGTCACTGTCAAAATACAACCCCTTGGGTGACATTTCGTCTTCAGATATTTCCTGTCGATAGAGAGCACAAACAGCTTTCATACAGAGTTCAGGATCCTCTTCAAACGAAGAAAGCAATTCAGGCTCAGATTTCCATTTCATTTCTTTGCCATCGTTCCTATTCCTATACTTCATCACCAGCAAGTCCATAAGGTCGCCAAGAGAATTTTTTGAACCAGCGTAACTCTCAGAATTGCCAAGAGTTTCACCACCATCATCTGAGACCAAGTTTGCAAAAGGCTCCTTAATCAGATCCAAATGATCTTGAGATGATGATCCATGTTGACATGGTCTCTCTTCCGAACAGCCCCAACCGTTCCCTTCTTCAACGTTTTCACCCCCACTTAGACTCCCAGAAGAAATGTTCATAGGAGAGTATTTGCGAATTTCAGACACTGATTCATGATGTTTAGTGACGGAAACATCATACACATGAGAATCTTTCCTCGATTCAGCATTAGGTTTGTTCATGTTGTTTTTATCTCTTTGCTTTTCACCACTTTGAATAATTTCATTCTGCAAACCCAACACTTCGAACTCCATCCTATCCGAATTACGCAACTCTTCACATCTCAATATTGAACTATCAGATTCATTTCCAATCCTCAGGACTAGGCTCTTCAAATTAGAAACGTGAGACGCTTCACATCTCGTCATTGAATTTTCAATTTCCATCTTTTGGACTACAGTTTCCAGATCGGAACACTTGTTCCTCCAATATTGAGTTGCATCCTCATCATTTTTAGCAGCATTCTTTCTAGATTCTACCTCATATTTACCCTGGAGTTCAGTGCACTCCACATTCTTCTTCTCAAGCTCCACATTCTTCTTCTCGAGCTCCACATTCTTCTTCTCGAACTCAATTTTCATCTCCTCAAGCTCTACTTTATTCTTCTCAAGCTCCATTTTCTTCTTCTCAAGCTCCACATTATTCTTCTCAATCTCAATTTTCATCTTCTCAAGCTCAATTTCCTTCTTCTCAAACTCAATTTCCTTCTTCTCAAGCTCAATTTCCTTCTTCTCAATCTCAATTTCCTTCTTCTCAAGCTCAATTTCCTTCTTCTCAAGCTCAATTTCCTTCTTCTCAAACTCAATTTCCTTCTTCTCAAGCTCCACAGACAATTCAAAGCACTTAGTCTTGTAATGCTCCATACTCTCTGATTCAACCACAGGTGGACCAATTCCTGTCAATGATTCTAGTTCTCCAGATGTTGCTTCGACTTCTTTCCTCTTCGTCCCAATATCCGTAGATCCACCACCTACAAATCCATCAGCTGGATAAAAAATCCCCAATTAGTTAGATATTGCAGTGATTCTTACTCTAATTCATAAGGGGCTTTAACAGATTTAACTAAAAAAAATCTCAATTATTAAAACATGTAAGCAAAGAAAATTACTCACAGCTGGTATGATTTGTAGGCGGTTGAATTCCTCCGGTAGCCAATTCATCTTCCTCCGTTAGCTGCTGCTTCTTCCTCCGGTGTTTCAAGCATTTTGAATCCCTAGTTTCTATATCACTATTAGAATCATCAAATTCATCATCATCATCATCTCTACTTCTCTTCTTAAGCTGCTGCTTCTGATTTTGCTTTGCGTAAGATTTGCAATGTTTATCACAATATTTACAATCTTCAGCACCACAACTCTGCCGCATTCTGAAATTCTTGCATCTCCATCTTACTCCATCAGTTTTACAACAACGCTCTTCATCTGGAGGGATGAAACTCTCCGGATTCTGCTTCTTCATCTCCTTCTTCTGGTTTTTGTTTAGATCTGGAGTTTCAGACTGAAGACGATGATGATGACGCTCCTTTATAATCGAAGGATTGTTTCTTAAGAAATTTAAGCGAAGATTGTAATGGTTTTCACAAAATTGTAAATGATTATCGCCACTGACCTTCTTGCAATATCCGTTTCTGAATCTGCAAGCCTTTTTCTGAGTCTTCTTCCTCATCATATGCCCTAAAAATCATTTTGACAATTGGGAATCAACTTTTTTAAAGTTTAAAGTGTGAATGTAAATAGGGTTTCCAATATTTTATTCCATCAGTCCTTACTATATGTGGAATTTTCATTTTTTTGTTGTACCATTATATAGGGGAGTCTAATTTTCAAAACGACATTTTACTTCAATTGCTTAGGAAACATCAAAATTGAGTGTATATTTCTAACATTGAAAATATAATTAATGGTGAAACACGAAAAAACATAGAAATGTATAAAATCAAGAAAGTTTATTAATTTAAAAGCTTTTGTCTATTCCACCTGATACGGAAGGAGTACTCTTTTTTTTTTACCCTTATCTAAAATAAAAAGATAAGATTTTATCTAGTGAGATTAATTTTTGTTTAACTCTTTCTAGGTTGGGTAACAAAGCATATCAGCCTCAAACTTCCATTTTATTTCTCTGTCATTCTTCATTTTCCTACATTTCATAGCTATCATGTCCATAAGGTCACCAAGAGAACCTTCTGAATCAGAACTATCAGAATCTTCCCCAAAAGATTCGCCACCGCTATCTGAGACCAATTTCACTAAAGGCTTCTTGCTCATTTCCGAATGAGCTTGGGATGGTGTTTCCTCCCCATAGCCCCAGCCCTTCTCTACTTCGACATTTTTACCCCCACTTGATAAATTCTTACTTCCAGAAGAAATGTTCACGGGAGAGTATTGGAGAAATTAAGACTCCAATTCATGATGTTTATTGGTGCCAATGTCATACACATTTTTAAGCACCTTCTCTTCGGTTTTCAATTGTGACACATGAGAATCCTTGTTTCCCCCTCTGCTGGTTTCAGCATTAGGTTGGCTCATGTAGTTTTTACCACTTTGAGTAACATCATTCTGCAAATTTCGCGCTTCAGACTTTATTTCTTCAGAATTACGCAAATCTACACATCTCAACTTTGAATTGCCCTTTCCATTCCTCAGGACTAGGCTCTCCAAATTCGAAACGCGAGACTCTACACATCTCATGGTCGAATTTTTATTTTCTATCCTCAGAACTCGATTCTCCAAACAGGAAAACATCTTCCTCCAATATTCAGGTGCATCTTCAAGCACCCATTCAGTCCCATCTTTAGCAGCATTCTTTCTATCCTTTACATCCACTAATTCATCCTGGAGTTTAATGCACTCGATTTTCTTCTTCTCAAGCTCCATAGACATTTCAAAACACTTTCTCTTATAATTTTCCATACTCTCAAAGTCAACCATAGGTTCCCAAGCTTTTGTAGATAATTCTAGTTCTATAGACCCTTCCATTCTTTCCACAGTTTTCCCCTTCATCCCAATAGGACCAGCTGCACCTTCACCATCTCCACTTCTCTTCTTCTTCTTCTTAAGATTCTTATAATACATCGTATAATAATTGTAATGCTTTTCACAAAATTTGGTGTTAGGAACACTAGCATCATCAGCAGCAGCACCATAAGTCATCCTAAAATTCTTGCATCTCCGCCCTTGACTGTTAAAGATATTAATTTGTGATTAAATAAATCTAGAATTATCTAGATTAGCCAAGAGAGATATATAGTTCTCTAGACAAAGTAAAGTCCAGAACAAACTAGAATTAGTCCGTACAAAAGAAGAAGTTAGACTAATCCGAAACTATCTAGAGTATTCTTTTACTAGACTCTCTTTAACCTCTTTTAGTCACGTGTTCTCTAGAGTTTTCCATCTCTAGAATTTTCTTCATAGTTGGTCATTGTCCTATAAATAAGCAGTGGTTGTGTTTCATTTCCAATCATCCAAAATTCAAGTGAGTGAAGTAAGAGTGAGAGCTAAGCAAGTCAAGTGACTTCTATTGTAAATAGAATGAGCCAAAGAGCTACACTAAAATTCCCCTGTAACATTTTCATTTCCAAATTAATCAAAGCCTCCTCTTTTCAATTAAACCAACCTTTTTTCTCCAACTTCTTTTCCCAAATCATTTCCATTAACCCGTCACACTTCCGCATTGCGCCAATAAATTTGGTATCAAAGCAAACCTAACCCAGTAATCCTAAAACTCTACCCATGGCAATTAACCAAAGTATTCAAGGTTTCAATTATGCCCAAAGTTTAATTCCAATTTTTGATGGTGAGAGTTATGATTATTGGAGTCTACAAATGAAGACATTATTTATTTCACAAGATCTTTGGGATCTTGTAAAAGAAGGTTATGTGGTACCCGAGTCGGCAGCAATTCTGTCAACATGGACTGACGCACAGAAAAAGGACTATAAGGAAAATAATAAGAAAGATGCTAAAGCACTACTATTTCTACAACAAGGGATAAGCAAAGCTATTTTTCCTCGAATTTCGGTGGCGAAAACTTCGAAGGAAGCCTGGAATATTCTCAAAGTAGCATTCCAAGGTTCAGAAAAGGTAATCTCCATTAAACTACAAAATTTATGGCGAGAATTTGATAATTTACTTATGAAAGAAAATGAAACTATCCAGAACTTCTTTTCAAGAGTTACTGGTATAGTGAATCAAATTAGTAGTTATGGAGATACCATTGAAAACAAAAGAGGTGTAGAAAAGATTTTAAGAAGCTTACCATTCAAATTCGATCATATTGTCGCTGCCATTGAGGAGTCAAAAAATTTATCGACTCTTTAGGTACATGAATTAATGGGTTCACTCGAGGCGCACGAGAAAAGGATAAATAGGTTCGCGGAGCAACCGTTGGAGCAGGCGTTTCAATCAAAAATAAATTTCAATGAAAATAAAAATACGGAAGCCAGAAAAGAAAGCTCCAGAGGGGGCATCCAACTCGCATTATGATAAAGGGTCGACATCAAATCAAGGGCATAAAAATATCTACCACGGACGTGGAAGAGGAAAAGGAGGTTACAGAAACAACAATCAAAGGTACGGAAAAAATTACTCTTCAAATCTCCGGTGTAATATCTGCAAAAAGTTTGGCCATCCAACTGAAAATTGCAAATATAAGTGCACCAAGTGTGATAAATTAAATCACATGGAAAAAGATTGTTGGCTTAATGAAGCCAACTATTCCGAGAAAAATGATTCTCAAAATCAAGTATTTTATTCCTGCCTCACCTCGCAACAAGAAGCGCAAGGTATATTGTATGTCGACAGCGGATGCAGCAGCCATATGACAGGAAACAAAGAATATTTTGTAAAGTTGGAAGAACAAGAGATTCCACCGGTCAAACTCGGTGATGGAAAGTTCCAGAATGTTGAAGGAAGAGGAGTCATATCCGTACGTACAAGGTCAGGTAAAACTCGATACATATCTGATGTTCTTTATGTTCCTGGCCTAGCTCAAAATTTATTAAGTGTTGGAAACTTATAAGAAAAGGGTACTCACTACATTTCGAAGACGGAGAATGCACAATCTATGATAAAATTAATAAGCAATTGGTGGCAAAAGTAAAAATGTCAGGAAATTTTGTCTTTCCCCCTATCTATGCCATCAATTGAAAATTGTGCAATGAGTACCAATCAAATAGATGAATGCAAGCTATGGCATTTGAGATACGGGCATCTCAACTACAGATCCTTAAAGGTTCTGAAATCAAAAGGCATGGTAATTGGTCTTCCTAATATCAGTGGTGGAGAAAAGTATGTGAAGGTTGTATTCTTGGAAAGTTTCATAGACTTCCATTCACAAACACATCGTGGAGAGCAAGAATGCCCCTCGAATTGGTACACGCTGATATATGCAGTCCGACAAGAACAACCTCACTCAACAACAAAAGATGTTTTCTCTATTGGTGGATGATTATACCAGGATGATGTGGGTGTATATTCTCGAGCAAAAATCCGAGGCATTCACCAAATTCCTAGAATTCAAGGCGTTGGCAGAGAAGCAAAGTGGTCATCAACTAAAAGTTTTCCGTACAGACCGTGGTGGAGAATTTACTTCAAATGAATTTATCAAATACTGCAAAGAAAATGAAATCAAAAAGGAGCTCACCATCCGATACACTCCACAACAAAATGGCGTCACGGAAAGGAAAAATCGTACAATTGTAGAAATGGCTCGCAGTATGTTGAAAGCAAGGAAGCTACCCAACAGCTACTGGGCGGAAGCAGTCAACACGGCAGTTTACATACTTAATCGCTCACAAACAAAAGAAGTTATTAATAAAACTCCATATTAAGCTTGGCATAAGAAAAAGCCCGAGGTAACTTCTTTCAGAATTTTTGGATGCGTTGCATATTCACATATTCCATCCCAACATAGAGAAAAGTTCGATGAAAAATGAGAAAAGTTAATATTTATCGGATACAGCGAAGAGTCTAAAGCCTATGACTTCTAAAGCCAGATACAAAGGAACTGGTAATCTCAAGAGATGTTATCTTTGATGAATTCAAAGCATGGGATTGGAATGATGAAGCAAACAACCACGAATTGCCACTACTCATTGAAGACGAGCCAAATCAGCCACGTTAGGAAAAAAAGTACTCCACCAGCAAGCCCGAGATCTCCTAGTCCAACACAACAAAGTCCAAGTTCATTGGAACCAAGTGCCCAACCTAGAAAGGTGCGTTCCCTAAGAGATATTTATGATATATCTAATGTTGCATTTATAGCATTGGAGCCTCAAAAATATGAGGAAGCGGCAAAAGAAGAAAAATGGAGAAACGCCATGGATGAAGAAATGCGAGTAATTGAGAAAAACAAGACATGGGAGCTTGTTAATCAGCCAATTGACAAAGAAATAATTGGTCTGAAATGGGTCTACAAGACAAAGTACAACGAAGATGGTTCGATTCAAAAGCACAAGGCAAGTCTAGTTGCAAAAAGGATATTCCCAGCAACCAGGAATCGATTACAATGAGACATTCGCCCCAATCGCTCGCATGGAAACAATCCGGATGGTGTTAGCTTTGGCAGCTCAACTAAAAATGAAAGTCTAAAAGTTGGACGTAAAGTCAGCGTTCCTGAATGGAGAACTTGAAGAAGAGGTGTACGTTGAACAACCTCAAGGATATGTCCGAAAAGGAAAATAAAAAATGGTTTATCGTCTCCGGAAAGCACTATATGGCCTGAAGCAAGCACCGCGTGCATGGAACAACAAAATTTACAAGAATTTCCGAGATAATGGATTTGAGAAAAGTCCAAGTGAGCCATCCCTCTACATCATAAAACAAGGTACGGATTTTCTAATCATCTGTCTCTATGTTGATGATTTAATTTATGCCAGCACAAAATAAGAGATGGCAGAAAAATTTAAGAATGAGATGATGAAAGAATATGAGATGACAGACTTGGGACTTATGCGATATTTTCTTGGGATTCAAGTAAAACAATCTCCAGAAGAAATATTTATTTCCCAAGAAAAATATGCAGAAGACTTACTGAAAAGGTTCAACATGATGGATTGCAAACCAAATGCAACTCCAATGGGTACTAACGAGAAGTTAGTAAAAAATGATGGAGCGACAAAAGTTGATCCAACCTTATTTAGAAGTCTAGTCGGCTCACTGATCTACTTGACAAATACAAGGCCAGACATCGTCAATGCAACTAGCAATGTTTCTCCGTTTATGAGCGAGCCAAGCAAGTTACATTATGCCGCCGCAAAGAGAATTCTTCGGTATGCCAAGGGAACAAAGAATTTTGGCATCAAGTATACAAGAGAAAAATATAATGATTTAATTGGCTTCACAGATAGCGATTGGGCAGGTTCTATTGAAGACCGAAAGAGCACATCAGGCTATGTTTTTTGTATGGGAACAAAAGTTATCTCTTGGAGTTCAAAAAAACAAAGTACGGTGGCACTATCGTCAGCCGAAGCAGAGTACATAGCAGCAACAAGTGTAGCATGTGAAGCAGTATGGTTGAGAAGAATAATGACCGACCTACAACAAAGACAAAAGAAGCCGACAACTATCTACTGTGACAATATGTCTACAATTGCAATGACCAAAAATCCAGTCTTCCACAGACGAACAAAGCATATAGAGCTACGACACCACTTCATCAGAGAGTTGGTCAAAAACATGGAAATTGAGCTCCAATTCTGTCCAACACAAGAACAAGAAGCTAATATTTTTACAACGGCCTTCATCGTGGACAAATTCAATCATTTTAGAGACAAGCTTAACATCACAAATTAAGAGGGGGTGTTAAAGATATTAATTTGTGATTAAATAAATCTAGAATTATCTAGATTAGCCAAGAGAGATAGATAGTTCTCTAGACAAAGTAAAGTCCAGAACAAACTAGAATTAGTCCGTACAAAAGAAGAAGTTAGACTAATCCGAAACTATCTAGAGTATTCTTTTACTAGACTCTCTTTAACCTCTTTTAGTCACGTGTTCTCTAGAGTTTTCTATCTCTAGAATTTTCTGCATAGTCAGTCATTGTCCTATAAATAAAAAGTGGTTGTGTTTCATTTCCAATCATCCAAAACTCAAGTGAGTGAAGTAAGAGTGAGAGCTAAGCAAGTCAAGTGACTGCTATTAGAGTGAGCCAAAGAGCTACACTAAAATTCTCCTGTAACATTTTCATTTCCAAATTAATCAAAGCCTCCTCTTTTCAATTAAACCAACCCTTTTTCTCCAAATTCTTTTCCCAAATCATTTCCATTAACCCATCACACTTCCGCATTGCGCCAACATTGACCACTTGTGTGACAACAAAACTTTTCATCCGGAGGCAGCTTCTTCTTTGCTATTACAAAATCTGTAAAATCTAGTTGTCTAGATGATTCCTTTCCTTGGAGTGTTTTCCTCTTGGTCCCAACATTGGCAGAACCACCTTCTATATCAGCTGGATGTATAGAGAATTCCAAATTAGTTAGACAATGCAATGATTCTTACTATCAAATTAATGAAACTAAGAATTTTGGAAATCCTTAATTAGCATAAAACTTATCCATTAGGGGGACTAAATTCAACAGATGAATCAATGAAATTTGTCAATTATTTAAACAAAGCAAAAAAACAACAAGATGAATTTTGGAGAAATGTTACTCACAGGTGGTATCATGAGTAGTAGGAGCTGGTCGAATTCCCTTTCTATGGTACTATACCTTCTTCCATTCAAAGAAAGTTGAATCCCAAGTTTCTGTACCACTACTACTAGAATCATCAGCATCTTCACTACTACTTTTCTTCTTCTTCTTCTTGTGCTTCTTCTGCTGCTGCTGATTGTTCTCAGGCTGCTGCTTATTGTTCATATTCCGCTCTTTAAAGAAATTGTAATGGTTTTCACAATATTTAGTATCAAGACCCTCATCATCATTAGAAACACCAAGATTCATCCTAGATTTGGTACATCTCCATCTTACTCCATCATTTCTACAGCAACGCTCTTCATCTGGAGGTATCATCATTGAACTCTTCTTCTCAGGAGGCGGCAACTCTTTACTAGCAGCCGTCTTCTCTATTTACAACAAAATCTAACCCTAGAAATCACTACAGGAAGAATACAAAATGTACAACTTTTTTGAACCCTGAATTGGAATCATGCTAATATTATTATTACTGCCGTACAGAATGGTTAAAAATATTTCTATTCTGCTGCTGTAATAATGATTTCAAACGGTAAAAATCTTTAGAGTTCGTTGGGCTAGATCTGCAGCAGGTTCGGTGAAGATGTAAAGGTACCGGCCCATTTCACATCGAAACAAATTCATTTTCTCGAGGTAATTTTTGCTCTTTTTTTAGTGGTTGATTACAAATCCTCTGCTAACTTATCTTTTGTTGTTGTTGTTTGTGCATTGGTGGTTATTGGTGTAAGTGGTGTGAGGGACACTGACAGATATGATAAGTCTCCAGAAGCAACTTGCAACTTGAGCAACTCAGTTGCCAGAACAATGTAGGGGCTGTATGACTGGGTTTGTGAAAAACAATGGTCTAACGATGGTCGATAACTCACCTGCACAAGCACCTACATTGATTGCCAGAACAATGAAGGAATTTCACAAGGACTTTGCCAAGCCAAAAGGATGATGTTGCACGTCGCAGTGATATTATTCAAACTGGTAAGGATTATTTGGGGGACAAAATGGAGATCCTTGAAGATCCAGCTCTGGTTCACCTATTTCAAGGGTGAAAATGTGCCGAACAAATGTCTCGTTCTTACACTAAGTAAATGTAAAATTATGGCGGACATCTACCATGATAAAGCTACCTACAGCAACACGAAGTTCCAAAGTAAAACACTGATTTTATTCCAAAATTAACAATCAACAAGGAAAAAAACATAGCAATACTTAAACTGTCTGTAGATGTCAAGAAGATCATTGCATGTGTCACAAAAAAAAAAAAAAGATCATTGCAGAACTTTCAAATTGTTGTCAAACCTTATAATCTCTATCTCTAGTTCAACCAAAACCCAGAAAAGTGTACAAGAACTGAATTACAGAGACGATTTTACTACTCAAACCCTGGCGTTTTTATAATATGAACACCTGAACATCACCAATCATGCATTTGTATGTTGATTCCTGAATATGATGGCAGGGAATGGAAGGAAAAAGGGCCTTCAAGTCGAAACCGAATACTTGTAAACTAAATGATGAATACTGTTCTTCTAATTTTCTTACGTCAGTACGAACACGCGTTGTTTCTAATCAAACCAAAGTAAAAATTGGAGAAAATCCAGAAAATTGTGCTATCAAGTTACGTAGTAAGTAAAGCTTAAACTAAACCATGATGTTAAATATCAGTATTTTGTTTTAAAGATTTTTGTTTGGTTTCTACAAAAATCTTGAAATTTATAGCACTTCTCTTAAATGGATTCAGCCAGAGAAGGGTAAGGAACATACATATTAGTCTACAAGGGCATGAGGTGAAAATGTAAGCAATGGTGGTGGTGATGGAAATCTCTGTTCATGAGACTCCGTCTTTCCAGCAGAATTTGCAACACAGACAACTCCGTTTTTCCAGCAAAATTTGCAACACAGTCAGCTAGCTTGTTAATAGTTCTATTAGAGAATACAATAAAAAAGAAGAAGGGGTACATCTAGCTTTAGTTTTGATAATTAGATTTTAAGCATCACATTATCAGTTCCATGAGCTAATCTGAGGTGTAGCTACCATAATATCACTTACTACCGGTTGTCCATTTCATATTTGTACAAAATTAGAGGTTAAAAGGAGATGCAAGATTGTAACGCCAAGTCAAAAAAGCAAAGGCCACTTACACAACAATCTATCACTTAGCAGTTGTAGCTGGGAGGAAGAAAGGATCTTTTCCGCTTCGGTAGACACTGAATAACTGAATCGAGTATCTTCTAGCCATCCTCTTGCAGTCAGCAACCCCTTTCGAATCAAATATCTCCAGCTCTCTCAAAGACTTTTTTAAGTCCCCTTTGCAGTCCTCCTCCATTAGAAAGTTGGCCAAAGTAGTAATCCTGTTAAGAGCAAATATCAATCTATGCCAAAAGTGTATGAAAAAGGAGCACCAAGAACAGATACTACTGTTGATTCTACTCATTTCCATTTTGTACTTCGCAATAACTACGAACATTTTTCTGGCTGGCTGTCCTGCCTTGTGCACTTGCAGCCTCGAGCAAGAAAAGCTTGCTCCTGCCGTTAACATGACAACTACAGATATGAAATCTAGGAAAGGAAGAAATTTTTTTATCAAACAATCACGGAAAAGTCGACAACCAAAACAGTATTGTGCTACCCAACTCTGTTGATAATCGTTATACAAAATCCACAGTCAGTGTAAATACTGAAATTTCATTTTGAGGAGTGAGGTAGTTACAATGCCACTTAAAACTATTAACAGGACCATCTTATATCTCCATCTTATGCCAATAGAAAAGGGGTAAATGTATGACATGATCATTCCTCCTAACACATTTTGGTTCTTATGAACAAAGATAAGCTTTCAGATGTTGTGATACGCAAGTAATAATGCTCTAAGTACCACCAAAGTGAGAGGATACTTTTCCAAGGTAAATCCATAGAAGAATTGCATCGTTCATATTAAATGGCTATTAGATATGCTAATAAAACAACCTTATGAATCCCGCCACAGATTATGAGAAGAGTCCATTCAATAAATTAAGCAATTGAACATAGACAGTATATAAATGTAAACCAACAAGCTTTCAAATTCTTGCAACACTGTATTGTAACTACACAAACAGTAATTTGATGCAGTTTTAAGTATAATCGAAATGGAAGAAAAGTGTAGAGAATTCTTAATATACCTGAGCACATCAGGGTAATAGAACAACCCCTTTTCTGATATTTTGTCTTCGGATATCTGCTGTCGATGGAGAGCACAAACAGCTCTCATACAGAGCTCAGGATCCTCTTCAAATGAAGAAAGCATATCAGCCTCAGATTTCCATTTCATTTCTTTGTCGTCGTTCCTATTCCTCCTATATTTCATCGCTAGCATGTCCATAAGGTCACCAAGAGAATTTTTTGAATCACCCGAACTATCAGAATCTTCAGATTCGCTAAAACTTTTACCACCGTCGTCTGAGACCAAGTTGGCGAAAAGCTTCTTACTCATGTCCAATTGATCTTGAAATGACGATCCATGTTGGAATGGTCTCACATCCGAACATCCCCTACCATTCCCTTCTTCAACGTTTTCACCCCCAACTGATAATTGTAGACATCGAGAAGAAATGCTCATAGCAGAGTATTTGGGAAACTCCGACTCTGATTCATGATGCTTATTGACGCCAACGTCATACGCATTCAACACCTTCTCTTTGGTTTTCCACTCATACATATGAGAATCCTTCCTCCCTCTACTGCTGGTTTCAGCATCAGGTTTGCTCCTCTTGTTTTTATCTCTTTGCTTTTCACCATTTCCAGTAACGCCTTTTTGCAAACCCAGCACTTCAAACTCTATATTTTCAGGATGACGCAGTTCTACACATCTCTGGACTATGCTCTCCAATTTGGAAATGCGAGACTCTGAACATCCCATTGTTGAATTTTCATTTTCCATCCTCAGGACTAGGCTCTCCAACTTTGAAATGCCAGACTCTACAAATCCCGCCATTGTTAAATATTTACTTTCCATCCTCAGGAACAGGCTCTCCAAATTAGAAAGGCGAGACTCTACACACCCCATTGTTGAATTTCCGTTTTCCTTCCTCTGGAGTCGACTCTCCAAATAGGAAAACATCTTCTCCCAACTTGCAGTGGCATCCGCGGGTGTCCATTCAGTCTCAGCAGTCTTTCTAGTTTCTTTTACCTCGGCTAGTTTACCCTGGAGTTTAGTGCATTCCTCTTTCTTCCTTTCAAGTTCCAATAACAATTCCAAACACTTAATCTTATAATGTTCCAGATTCTCCAATTCAACCACACCTTCCTTGGCTCTTGTCAGTGATCCTAGTTCTCCAGACCTTTTTGTTCTTTCGACATTTTTCCTCTTCCTCCGAGTATTGGCAGAACCACATTCTATAATTGTATCAGCTGGATCAAAAATTCCCAATTAGTTACAATAGAATAATTCTTACTCTTCCTATGAAATTTCTCAATTATCACAAATTTTAACATGTAAGCAAACGAAACGAACAACAACAACAGCATCGAAAATCACTATAATGAAATGTTGAAGCAGGGAGAAATGTATGTAAGAGTTCCTCACAGTCACAGTTATCATGAGTAGCTTGTTGATTACTTGTTTTATCATCCAACCGGACGCCTTCCGTTATCATCCTCCTCCGTTTCGAGGCCCTAGTTTCAACCACAGATTTTGTCAGTGATTTTAGTTGTCCAGACCTTTCAGTTCTTTCGACATTCTTCTTGTTCCCAAATTTGGCAGAACCACCTTCTTTTATTGCATCAGCTGGATAGACAAATTCCCAATTAGTTAAACAACACAGTGATTCTTACTCCTTTGGGGGACTTTAATTAACAGATGAAACTATGAAATGTCCCAATTAATTATCATAAGCAAACCAAAACCAACAACAACAACATAAAAAATCATCAAAATGAAGATCCACTGAAAAGGGGAGAAATGTGTGTAAGAATTACTCACCTGTATCATCATCACAAGTAATCAACAGATTACTTGTATCATCAACGAACCGGCCACCTTCCGTTATCATCCTCCTCCATTTCGAGGCCCCAGTTTCAACCACAGGTTTTGTCAGTGATTTTAGTTCTTTAGACCTTTCAGTTCTTTCGACATTTTTCTTCTTGTCCCCAAATTTGGCAGAACCACCCTCTACAATTTCATCAGCTGGATAGAAAATTCCGAATTAGTTAAACAACACAGTGATTCTTATTCTTTGGGAAACTTCAATTAACAGATGACACTATGAAATTTCTCAATTAATTATCATAATCTGAAGCAAACGAAACAAAAAATCACCAAAATGGAGATCCGCTGAAAATGGGAGAAATGTGTGTAAGAACTACTCACCTGTAATATCATCACTAGTAATTTGTTGAATTCCTACTTTTTCATCTTCCTCTGTTACCTTCTTTCCCCTTTTCAAAGCCCTAATTTCACCATTTCCACTTGTCTTCTTCTCCATCATCTTAAGAAGCCGCTTCTTCCTACAAGGAGGAAACTTTCCATAGTAATGGTTTTCACAGAATTTGGTCTTAGGAACACTAGTATCATCATCAGCAGCAGCACCATGATTCATCCTGAAATTCTTGCATCTCCATGTTTTTCCATCAGTTTGACAACAACGATGTTCATCTGGAGGCATTTCATCCTCCTCCTCCATCTTAGGTACACTGACATCATCATCACCAGACTTCATCTGAGTCATCTCCATTACACCAACAAGGAGAAGAAAAAGTTATAATTTTGCCCTAGAAATGGATTTGAAATCAAGATCTAAAAAACATTCTCATCTCAACTCAAGTACTGCTTGGCATGTAGTTGCTTCTGACAATTATACCCTTATAATTATTGCAGAGAGTTTTACTAGGGGCTTTTTGGTCATAAATATTTGTGTTATTACTGGCTTACTGTAGTGTAGAAGCTGTAATACTGCAGTTATAAGGGTCTGCTTAAATCGGAGGTAATTGGAGGGTGCGGTGCGGTGCAGTTAGAAAGGAGTACTCAAAGAGCCAATCCTGAGATTTTGCTTCCGCGTATTCGTATCTTTACAATGTTGCAATAATGTCTTTAATACTCAATGTTTTGACATTTGGGTGAAAGCGCAAAATCCCTGAAGATGAAAATGAAAAACCTACTTAGCACTTAAGAAAGACACAATTGAATGGATGGGGAATAATTGACAGATATAATAATTCTCCCGCAGAAGTACCTTGGGCAGAACCAATGTAGCATTTCAGGACTGTGCGGAGTGTTTGTGCAAAACCTTATACTGAGGGGAGGCCATGCCAAGCGAAAGAGATGGTGTATGCTGCCATTCTAATAGTTCAACCAATTCTTATTGCTAATCCTTCTCCACTTAACCATTCTAATAGTTCTATCAAACCACAAACTCAACACACATAAAAAATACCAATTTACTTGGAAGAAACCAGAGGTCTTGGGTTCTAAGTAATTGGTAAAGGGGCACCTGTTGCATCCACAGTCTCCGGTTTTCAGCATTAGGAGAAACAACAATGGGTCTTAGAAAAAACACAACATCTTTCTCATGTAAAAGAAATAACGGATAAATATAACCTTATATTGGTCCATATATAAGTTCCGAAATAAGTAGTGTGTACATTAAACTTGACACTGCTGAAGATAATGCAAGAGCAAATGCAGCTAAACAAGTCGCATAAACTTCATTCACTTACGCCAGGAAACGTCATTGTGCTCGTAAACCCTTGTCTATGTCAAAGGTTGAGAGCAAACAATGCAAGTTATGTATATCCTTCTACCTAAGTTAAATCACTGACAAACACAACCATGAAAGTAGAAAACCTAATTAAAGACTATTAACTGTAGCCAAACATACTAACCATGTCAAGGCATAAAACCTGGATCAGAAGAAACCAAATGATCTCAAGATTCTCGAAATTTTTGATGCAACACTGCCTGATCTTGTTGAAGGACTGCTATCAGTATCACCCTGCTGGTACAGCTTATCAACGATAGGGTCGCATACACTCTGTAATACCTTCATCTTGTCATTGATATCGTCTATCTTACCAAGTTCATTGCTATCCAACCACTGAATGGCCTTGTTGACTGCATTCTTGATCTTCCTTTTATCCTTTGATGATAGCATTACTCCGCTATTACTGATCATGCTCCTCATCTTGATTGCATATGTCTCAAAGGAGTTCCTTAAGTCTACCTTCTTCCTGTGTTTTTCATCATCTGACTTGTATTTCTCAGCCTCCTGAACCATCCTCTTAATCTCATCAGTAGACAACTTTCCCTTATTCTTTTTGATAGTAATCATATTTTTACTACCTGATTTCATGTCCTCGGCAACCACCGTCAATATACCGTCTGCATCAATATCAAAGTATGCTGTAAGCTTTGCAGCATGACGAGGCTCTGGTGGAATTCCATATAACACGAAGCTACCCAACAAGTTATTGTCACTGGCTCTAGATCTCTCACCCTCGTAAATTGAAAACTTCCCATTAGTTTGATTGTCCTTGGCGGTAGTGCAACCATTTTGTTTCTTTGTGGGAATGCTTGTGTTCCTTGGGACCACCACACTCATATCACCAACATATGACTCAATACCAAGAGAAAGAGGGGTGAAATCCAACAACTTCATCAGGGTTGATGTTCTTGCAGAGTTTCTTCCCATTAAATAAATCTCGCAGTAGAGACTGAATCTTTGGAATTCGAGTGGACCCACCTACGAGAACAATTTCTTGAATGCTGTTCTTGTCCATCTTAGCATCAGTCAAACAAAGCTCAACAGGTTCCATACATTTCTTGAACAAATCCATGTTCAACTCTTCGAATTTAGCACGAGTGACAGATGCATGAAAATCAATTCCTTCATACAAAACATCAATCTCAATTGTTGTCTGAGTAGTGGATGACAGAGTTCTCTTTGCCCTCTCACAAGATGTCCTCAGCCTCCGAAGTGCCTTTTGATTTTTACTGATGTCCATGTTGTGCTTCTTCTTGAACTCTTGAACCAAGTGATTAACCTTTCTATTATCAAAATCCTCTCCTCCAAGATGGGTATCTCCAGCTGTACCCTTGACTTCATAGATTCCTTCTTTAATGCTGAGTATTGAAACATCAAAAGTACCACCACCAAGATCAAAGATAAGAACATTCTCTGCAACAGAATTAGTCGCCTTCTCCTTTTCAGTGGTTACATAGGACGCCTTCTTATCTAGATCATAAGCAACATGGTTGAAAATTTTCAGGTAGGTGATAATATACAGGAGCAGCGCGGTGTTAATCGTATAGAACAACAACCAACTGATCGATACGTACAGCTAGGCGAAAACTATCGCATGCAAGAAAGTGGCAGAGGCAATCGACATGAACAACAAGGCGAACGTTATCGCACGCACCATGATTAGGATGATAAAACAGACGAGGAGCAAGGGAGGATGATACTTCATGGTAGAGAAATGCTGTGAAATAAAAGAGAGCGCGAAGAAGAAGAGGAGAGGAACTTTAACGCACAGATCCGTGCAAGACATGAAAGGGATATGCGAAGGAGAAGAAGAGAGGAGGCGGAAGAAAGAGAACTACATGAGGTGATGCGTCAAAACACGCATGATAACAGAATAAGGCAAGCAAGGTTGAAAAGTCCAATGCAGCAAGACGCAGACCAAACAATGAACGCAGAAATCCTAAGAGAATTAGCAGAAGTAAGAGCGATGATGATCGCACGATGAGATGGAGGTAGGCGACAGTTAGATAAAGCAATTGAAGAAGCTGGAAAAACACCATTCGCAAGACAGATACAAAGGGAAGGAATACCAACCAAATGCACTTTACCCGTATTCACTAATATATTCGATGGAACCACATGTGCAGTGCAGCATATAAAGGCGTATAACAGATCTCTCTTACAATGGGAAGATAATGATGCGGTCTTATGCAAGTATTTTCCTTCCATTCTAACTGGAGAAGCTTTACAATGGTTTGAGGGATTGCCAATGGGAACAATAACATCATTAAATCATCTACAGAGCATATTCTTAGGAGCATACATCAGCAACAACATGTTAAGACCAGGCATAGAGAAGGTGTTTAGCCTGCGAAGAAAGACCAATGAGGGCTTGCGAAACTTAACCACGCGGTGGAGAACTATGTGTAGTGAAATGGCTGGAAGAGTAGATGAGAGAAATCACATACTAGCCTTTATTAACGCACTTTTTACTACAGACTTGTTTATTATAAAATAAAATACAAAAATAAAATAAAATAAAGGTTTATTATAAAATCGACCACTAGTTCCCTTGTATATGCAGTTGTGTTGATATTAGTCCAGACCAGTATCTCAATCCACTAGGTCATAGATTCATCTTGGCATTGAAGTCCATTCGCAACCATCTACTTCGATATCCATCTTATTAATCTATTCATGTGATTTGTTTGATTCCGGATATTGATGTCCATAGTGCGACTATCTGAGTAGAGCTCTGTCACTTATATATGAATTTTAGTATACTTGAGTGCAAACTCATATACAGCAATTGGAATTTCGCATCAG
>JAJJMB010008936.1:200957-231460 GCA_023531105.1 Papaver atlanticum | reverse complement strand
AGAGAGTATATGAGAGTTTGGAAACCAAGTTGACGCGTAGAGAAGATAAAACAGGGAAAAAAAATCCCGTAACTTGCTGAAAAGAAAAACGAGAATATTTGTGGATTAACTCGAGAGATTTTGGGTCTGGTGGCTATATATAGGTTGATTCGAGTCATAAAAAGGGGGACGAACAATTTGGGAGAGTTTGGAGAACTTTAGAGCACTAGAAAGGCGAAAAAAATCGAGTAAAGAAACTCTGCTGCTGCTGCTGAAGAAAAAGAAGACGAAGAACATAAGACGCACATGCAACAGTCGCAGAGGCATATTTATTTTCAGTGACAACGAGCTTCTATCGTTCCTGTCTGCAGTGACTGAAACCCTTCAGCAATAATTCAGCCTTCTGTTTTAGACTTTCAGCGACTACAGTATACTATTTTCTCCCTTTTAATCAATTTTTGAACACCAATGATGTATTTTGAGAACATTATTAATATGAGGAGCTAAACCCCTTAGCCGAGGCGACGGAGGAAGCCATTGTTTCATGAAAAGTGGTATAATTCTATTTTAATTAATTTTTGTAATCTTTTATATGATTATTTGCATAGAGCGAGTATAGAAATATTGATTTTTATTGAGTAGTTGTGAGTTGTTTTGATGGAACATGCTAGGTTTTAAAACTTTTGATGTTTCATGCTTTGTGATTACAACTATTACTTCAAAAATCTATTAGAGGAAAATATTAGAATCATTTTAAAGAAAAATATTGCATGAATATTGATTAGAGTTTATCAATTAATTGGTCAATGGTGGAATCCAGAGTCTCGGTATTTCTTTATAATTTTGATATAATTTATTTGAATTGTTGAGTTTAATTTAAGTCTAAAAAAAAATCCTTCACAAGTTCGAGCAACGAATCTTTTTACCACTACAACTACAAAACACATCAACCACATGTGCAGTGCAGCATATAAAGGCGTATAACAGATCTCTCTTACAATGGTAAGATAATGATGCGGTCTTATGCAAGTATTTTCCGGCCAGTCTAACTGCAGAAGCTTTACAATGGTTTGAGGGATTTCCAATGGGAACAATAACATCATTAAATCATCTAAAAAGAATATTCTTAGGAGAATACATCAGCAACAACATGTTAAGACCAGGCATAGAGAAGGTGTTTAGCCTGCGAAGAAGGACCAATGAGGGCTTGCGAAACTTAACCACGCGGTGGAGAACTATGTGTAGTGAAATGGCTGGAAGAGTAGATGAGAGAAATCTCATACTATCCTTTATTAAAGAACTTTTTACTACAGACCTGTTGTATACGCAGATATTCAGGATCAAAGATATTACATCAATGACAGAGCTGCGCGAGTACCAAGAAGAGTACATCGCTCTTGAAGAAAAGCAGAAGGAAATGGAATCTTATCCCATTGCGAATACAAACACAAAACAGGGGAACGCA
This sequence comes from Papaver atlanticum, assembly GCA_023531105.1. NCBI lineage: Eukaryota > Viridiplantae > Streptophyta > Magnoliopsida > Ranunculales > Papaveraceae > Papaver > Papaver atlanticum. The sequence goes on along the minus strand of JAJJMB010008936.1, from coordinate 230,016 downwards.
AGTCTACTCCCCAAGATAACAAACACAGTTGCAAGCACATCTCAAGGGAGTCAAGAAAAGAGGATGATGGGAGATAACCAAAAGCTAGCGGCTATGTGAAGTAGCGATCAAGAGATGTACTAAAGAGAGTCAATACAATAACAATGCAGGCAATAACAAGGTTCAAAGACTTAATAACCAAGCGGAAGGTTATGGAGGGCAAAAGAGATACTATAATCAAGGCTCAGGAGGAAATAGAACCGTATGGGAGGAGATCAAAATGCCGCACCTAAATACTGTAATAGATAAAATCTGGGAAGCAGTGATTTTAATGGAAGACATACCAGAACCACCAAACATGGGTCATGAACCCGTATCAGGAAGAAGAAGTAAGGAGTTTTGTGCTTAGCACCGCTTCCACGGTCACACCACAAGTAACTGTCGAAATGTGCAGAAAATCATACTAAGAATGATAGATCAGGGGAAATTAAGTCATTTCCTAGTGCAGAGGCAATAGAATTTACCACCGCCACCACCAGAAGGGCAGACACCAGGAATGGAAGCTGGAAAGAAGACATATCTGATTGAAGTAGGAGCGAAGGCAAAGAATTTATAATGTAACTCAATAATACACTCATTAAGAAGCATAGAGGATTTTCACGATAATGTCTTAAGTCGAGTTCATGCGAGAGACAATGACGGAAAAGAGATACTCAACCTGGCAAAGATATCACCATTGAAGGATTGACAGAGGCAACCAATTTCATTCAATGCAGAAGAAGTACCAGGAGGTGGAGAACTACATGAGAGTCCATTAGTGGTAAAGTTGGACATCAACCCAAAAAAAAAGACTGGTGAAGAAGAAGATGACGACGCAGACGCATGGGCAATAAATAGGATACTAATAGATCCTGGTAGTTCGGTTGATATACTGTTCTACCATACTTACAAGACTATGGGCAGAAGAGATGATGAACTCATCCCATCAACATACAAGATTAATGGTTTCAATGGATCAGCCAATAAGCCAAAAGGAGAAATAACGATGTGAATCCCGCTCAAGAGCATAACCACAGAAATAGTATTCTGCGTAGTTGATGTGGAGTTTCCATATAATGCCTTGATAGGAAGGCCATGGTTGCACAGAATTCTGGGTGTGGGATCAACCTTTCATCAATGCATCAAATTTCCTTTACCTCAAGGCGTGGGAGTAATAAGAGGGGATCCAATTGAGGGAAAGAACTTCCATGAGATTGATGTTGATAAAAGTGAAGAGCATGCGAATAAGCGAAGAGACTGGAAAAAGGAGATACGGGAAGGGAAGCGAAGCGAGAGACTAATGGTTGATGTTTTGAACAAGAGTAGAGAAATAAACAAGACTTTTACTAAGGAGACAACTTTCGAACACGAAAATGCAGATAACAAGTACGTCAGAAAGAATAAATTCCAGATAGGAGAGATGGTGTTGAGACGAAAACCACCATTCCATAGAAATGGAAAAGGAGAGGCAAAGGACGCATGGGTTGGACCATTCATCATTAAGAAAGCTATTGGTAATGAACTGTATGAATTGATGGAAAATAATGAAGCAGCACAAGTTGGACAAATTTGGAATCAAGTATATTTGAAGAAGTATGGTCCATGCGGCAATAATAACAAGGCAGAAGAAATAGCTAATGTGCGAACAAGTATATTAGAAAGTATACGCGAACTTAATAAAGCACAAAAGGCGAAAGAAGCAACCAAGTCATCCCAGACACAGAATTTTTTAAGAGATAATTATCATGTAAGCGAATAAATGAAGAAACAAGACATCAGAGTTGTACTAATCAAGCATATGAATAAAATGAGAAATCCTCCTTCCTTAAAATATATTACATATAAGAAAAAGTCAAAAATAAGACCTTATAATAAGACGTTAACAAAATGCTTCAGAAGTAAAACCTCTAGCAAAGGAGGCCAGGCATCCAATTGTGGCGTGCATCCTAGTTCGCATAATAGCAAGAGGAAAAAATAAAACCTAACGCGCGTCATAATTGGAGAAAACCCATATTAGCATGACTCAGGTAAAAGCTACACCGACCCTGGAACCAGAGTCATGGAGATTTGGGGTGAAATAAAAGCCCATCCAGTAGAGTGCCTTAGTCGAAAGACTAAGGTAAGAAGCTCTCTACTAAGGAGTGCAGAAACTCGATCAAGGCACCGAGGTACACGGTTTAGTCAAGAGTGCCTAAGGCGTCTGGAGCATACCTGGCCGCTCTTGGAAAGTCCTGACTATGATGCACTCGGTCCTCAAGAAATCCCACTTAGGGTGCGGTCTCGTAACCACAATCCATATCGGCAGAGGGATAAGAGGCTGCGAAAACAACTGATTGTTGCATCACTGGATGGGAAGATCCCACCCTAACCCAGTAGGGGTAAGCTTCCTTGAAAGGGAAGTCAGGGGGAATATAAGGACGGTACCCTCCATTAGGGAGCTGAATTGTGTCAAAAGACGTAAATATCATGGGGCTATGACTCAAAGGAGAGCATAGGCCTGTCGTATTTGTGCATCAATATATCCTGCAGAGGAAATAATACAAGAGATGATAAGGTGAAATCATGGGTCATTACATGAAAGTGTAAAGACTTCCTGTGATTTCGCCGCACAAAAACAATTATTATATATAGGCAAAATAAGACCTCTAATTAGGGAGGCACAATAAGACCTCATGAGAAAAAGAAAGAGTAAAATTAATATTATTTTGCAGAAAAGAAAAGAGCTCAAAGGTTAACACACACACATAAATTCAAGAGACAAGAAGACATATAAACGCGAAAATAATAACAAAAGATATAGTTGAGGCAGTAGATGAAAACACACTCATAAGGTACAACAAAGGAAAGGTAATTCAGATATGATACTAAATAATATCGTTGTATAACAGATGTATGCGAATGCCTAAATGATAGATTACCGCATAATGAAATACTGCATATAATAGATACACACATGAATGCTAGCTTTATATAAAACATATATGGTATTAAACAACATGTGTATTATTCAATCATCTAGCGACGATTAAAAGATGCAAGAATGGGAATGCAAGCATACAAATGAATGTTATTTGCCCCCATATGATAGACTCATGCACATGTTACACATTATATATTATTATTGACGCATGTGTTACATGTCAACACATATGATATATGCTATTATCTATGGAAGAACACTTTACTTTGAATTAATGACAAATTGCAGGATTAAAGATTATACATTAAATAAAAAAGATGTACATTCAAATCTTAAAAGCCACAAGGAAATCAATGTACAAGGATGGAAAAGGAGTACATAATACAAAGAGTAGGACTTTACAAGTGAAGAAAGAGAAAGTAAAACAGATTTAAAAAATGCGGCTATTTCCCTCCCATATCATCTTCGCCTTTTTCTTCAGCTCCAGAATCACCATTATCTTCATCTTCAGTTTCTTCACACTCTGCGTCGCTGTCAAAGATTTCAGAGCCATCTTCATTATCTGAGACTTCAGCGAAACTGTAATCTGGTATAGGAATATTATTATCAGTACATATCTCCAACGTATTCTTCTTAACGGCCGCATCACGAATACGAACCGCATCCTTAGTTAAATTGGAAATAGTAGTCACTAGCTTCTTCTTAAGTCTGCGGCATTTATTGTTTCTGTTGGAAAGCTCCACCTCCAAGTTCTCAATCTCCTCAAGATGCTTCTTTTCGGTAGATGCGAAAGAATTTTTTTTTTTTTTATTAAAGCTGCATGCAAACGAAATACAGAAAGCAGCACAAAAATGAAGACAATATAAAATTATAGACAACCTTCTATTTCAGAAATAATGGATCTAACCAATTCAGCATGATCAGACTCTAAGCTAACATTTGTAGCTAAATCATTCCTAGCATTATCAATAACCCTAGCAGCCCAATCAAACTCAACATCATTTTCTATAAGAAGTCGAGATCGGATAATATTCTCTCGCTCAATCAGTGCATTGTTTTCTCTTATAGCTAGATCTCTCTCCACTTGAACTTGGAGATTAACCACATGAAACTCCTTTAAAGCTTTCGCACCCTTGATAACAACCTGGTCCTTCTCAGTAATGAGAGTGTTATTTTTCACCTCTAAAGCCTTAATCCTTTCCTTGGATTCACGAAAACGACGTCTAAAACCATTACAAACAGATAACGCACTCCTATGATCACGATTAAGAGTTTGGTACTTCGACCTGAGATCCTCCATGGTAAAAGTTCTTAATTTTTCATCATAGATGTTATTTAAAGAAGTGTTAAGATCTCTAGAAGGATCTCATCATCAACAGGATAATGAATTGCCTCATCAGTCAAGTTGTAAATCTCTGCAAGAACAGGCAATTAAAAGGGAGTGAAAAGAACGCATAAGCAAAAGGGCGGGAGAAATAAAGAACTACACACCAACCAATTGATCATTCCTCTTGCGAAGCTTAGCGACATCATTTTTATAAGTAGAGACCTCATCTTCAAGTTTAAGCTTTTCAGCTTCGAGAGAATGAAGTTTTCTTAGAAGGTCTGAAGTGACAGCATGAGACATGCGAGTGTACTGCATTAACAAAGAGTAAGCGAAAAAATCAATAAAATACGCAGACTCACAATAAAGATTGAAGCGCAAGAAAGAAACTAACCAAAGATCCAAATGCAAATTGGAAGCTTGGAGTCAAGGCAGAGGCAACACAATGAAGAGAGTCATGACTTAAAAATAGGGGCGTCACATATCTTTACCACCGCCTCACACGCGCGACCCAGTGGGGTATTACCAACACCGCACAAGGTATCATAAAAGACGCTGGACAGATCGCCCATTGAAGATGAGGAAACGGAATTATCAGGAGGAAGGAGAGTGTCATCCTCAGAATGAGAGGGAACTGGGGAAGACGCCTTTCGCTTCTTGAGAGGATTCTGAGAGGCGGACTTAGAGACGGTCTTATTACTCTTACCCTTAGAAGGAAGAGCGTCGTTATTAGAACACTCAGCGTCTCCAGCTTCCACCTACACGCATAATGAGAAATAAGAAACAGAGGCAACAATATTGTTAAAATTCATGGTTCGAGTATTTCTTACTTCATTATCACGCGAATGTGACGCATGAGACGCATTTTTATTAGCCTTTATCTTCTTCTTCGCAATCTAAGATTAAAGGAAATAATGAAGGAAGCGAAGAACAATAGAGGAGAAATAAATAGAAAGACAAAGGCAAAAGTAACATACCACATCATGTTCCTCAGGCCATCTAAACTCCCAAGGTTTATAAGCGGAAAATCTCTCAGGAAGAGGGAGATCAGACCCATCAGCACCTTTGCCAGTAATATAAGGCCCCCCCAAAATGATGGGATACTCCATCCAACAAGTATCCTTAGATTTACGAGCGGTGTTATTAGAGGAGTCATGAAAGTCAACATCCCGCATGATCCTCTGGTCTTCTGAGAAACCATCTTTCCTCATCAAGCGAATTCCCAGCGAGTTGATTCATTCTTCATGATACCGACTTCATAATGAAGAAAGAAATTCCCAACAGTATACTCTGTTGGAATGATTTCTTTTTGCGCGTGTTTTGGATTCCTTACATCTTCTGGGTAAAGAGATTCTAACCCGGCAGCACGACGAGCATATTCTACCATAATCCTAATGCAATCACCACTCAACTGGAATATGTCGCGTGAAAAATTCGCGTGAGAAATAAGCTCGTAAAATAGAGGAATTTGAGGATTATAAAGGGGAATGGGAAGGCCAGCGAGCAGCTGCCCGATCGAAATAATGATTTTCTGATCATCCCATTGATCAAACGAAAACCATTTAGGTTCGAGAGAAGAAGAAGGTTTTGATTCAGGAGGAACGGATAATGTAAAACCTCTTTGCTCGAATTCAGCTTTTAATCTATCAAACTCTTTGACATTCTTCCAACCAGGCTTCAGAACCATTTTTAGAATGTGAATGGAGATGAGAATTTAACTGAGATGATCAAATCAATCAAGATCAGGATGATCAAGATGATGGAAATAAACAAAGCTTGAAAATAAGAAAAGAACAATTGGAAGAGAATGCGAAGAAAATAAAGATGATGGCAAAGAGTGATCAAGGAACGAAGATGAACAGCAACAGTAGACGAAAGTTGCAGAGAAGGAGAGAGAACAAGAGAGAAAGTAAAAAGAAATAAGAGAAGACGTGTAGCAGTAAATAAAGGATTTTCATCCCAACTCCCGAGAGAATTCCTTCCATCAGTGCATTAATTAAGAACAAACGGATAAGAAGAGGCGGTTATTAAGAACGTGTCAGATAACGAGTGGATGAGATAACACGTGTAGGCGGCAAAGTCGAAGGTACGGAAAAATGTCGGTTGATAAGAATACGAAGAGATGAACCGGTGTGGCAAAATAAATTAGAGTTTTCTCATACCGCACTCTCTACCAAAAGAGCGATATGAGAAGAGGCAAAATATGGATACAAAATACCGCACACTCGTTTTATGTGCGAAGTAACTCCGTAAGTATTAAGCGAACACAACCGCATACGTTATATCCAAGTTGACGAACCAGATGACGTAACCATTTCACGAGAAAGGTGTGAAAATCCATGCGACAGTAAAAAAATCGTGCGACAATGATAAACTCTTGTGCGACATTGACGCATGTCAGATCCGAAATTAGGGGCTTTATTAGCTGTCATCCACTTTGTAAACTCCTATATAAGGAGCAGAGCGCCTTTGTAAAAGGGAGAGATCTTTTTGGGTGAGCTTAGGGAAGAATTTTAGGAGAGAGAAAGTAATTTGTTCCCCAAGTTAGGGTTTCTTCATATCTTTGTAATTGTTCTAAGATTTTAATAAGAGTTCTTGAGTATTTCGATATGGTTTCTTAGATTGTTTCATAGATTCTATTAAGGGTGTGGTTGTGAGATTTCTCGCAACTACATAACCACCATTGTGCACGGTGTCCGGAATAATACAAACCCTCAAGGTCAAAACTCCGCGAACATATAGTACAAATTCTAAGAACTTAAAAAGATAAAATTACTAATGTAAATTAACAAAAATGATGATGAAACTTTAGAAATCAAAATCAAAAGTATCGAAGTCTTACCAAAAACAGTTTTGATAGGATTAACAGCAACTTGATTCAGAGCACCATCGTCGATCAAACGTCGATCATCAGTAAAAGCAACATACGAAGGAGTAGTACGATTTCCTCGATCATTAGGAATGATTTCAACACCGCCATTTTTCCATACTGCTACACATGAGTATGTTGTTCCTAAATCTATACCAATTGCTGCTCCTCCTCCACCCATTTGTTGGTAAAACAGAAAACCAAATTAACCAGAGAGGAGATCAGGATTGAGTTTTTAAGAACCTTAGTTTCTGGATCTATACACCAACCACCACTACTACTACTCAGATCTCAGAAGAAAAATGAAGAGAGAGGACTGAAGAAAAAAAAGGAAGGGTTTTACTTTTACAGATAGAAGAGTGGTGCTCTATATTTAGAATCAGAGAGAAATACGAAGAAATAACAAAAGTTTCCGGTGTTGAGATTATTAGTCCATCATTGTCTGGGCAATCTAAGATCCTGCGATTTATAATCCTATGGGCCACTTCACTCATTGCTAATTGGTTTTGAGTTGGATGCCCATATTCTAACATGGTATCAGAGCAAGTTATTATCCACGAGTCATTGACCGCGCCTTTACTCCGCGTCACCCGGTTTAGTTGTCCACGTGTTAGACCCAATGAGGCTACACGTGAGGGGGCGTGTTGAGATTATTAGTCTCACATTGTCTGGGCAATCTAAGATCTTGCGGTTTATAATCTCTTAGGGCCTCTCCACTCATTGCCAATTGGTTTTGAGTTGGATGCCCGTATTCTAACATGGTATCAGAGCAGGCTATTTGCGACGAGTTATTTGACCGCGCCTTTACTCCGCGTCACCCGATTTAATTGTCCACGTGTTAGACCCAACGAGCCTACACGTGAGGAGGCATGTTGAGATTATTAGTCCCACATTGTCTGGGCAATCTAAGATCCTGCGGTTTATAATCCTATGGACCACTTCACTCATTGCCAATTGGTTTTGAGTTGGATTCCCATATTCTAACATCCGGAAGCGGGAAAAATTCGGATGCCAAATTGTTTCTTATATTTTAGTTTGCGATTCATTTGACGTCCGGATAGGCAAATTGTTTCTTGGACCCAGCAGTTCTTTAATAGGAAATTTCATTTTCATTGTTAAATTTACTACGAAGGCATCAAAATCCATAAAATACAAATTTCACAGAAGCAACCCATAAATTCACATCATGTGACTTGGCCTTAAAAACACAGACAGGGTTGTAGGAAAAGGGGTAGAAAATTTTAAATCAGGGTGCTAAATAAGCTTGAGAGTTGAGAGCGCATTCTATGACAAGAAAATACTACAGGGCTTAGGAGTCAGTTGAGCTGGGTGTGCAATGCTCTGAGCTGGCTCCACCCAGTATCAGGCTGTTTTTTTTTTTTTTTTTTTTTTTTTTTTGATACGTGATTGGAGGTGGTGGACGTTCTAAGAGATTAATATTTAGGGAGACTAATCTCTTCAAAAAAGTTACAATTCAATTCATGAAAAACAGATTGCTTCAATTCATTTTCTTCAGAACCCTTACAGCATTCTTGATTTTGAAATGCCTTTTGCAAACTTAAGTGAGGAAGAAATTTCAATTCAAAATGCTAGTGAACCAGGTGAGGTCCGTATTGCAGGAGTAGAAAATAAAATATCTGATGCAGAAAATGCTATAAACTCTTCATGAGAAGAAAGGAGCAAAATCCACTGCGGAAAGGTTTCATCTAGGTCTTAAGAAATCCTAAATGGCAGACAAGGTGCCGCGCATAAACAAACGGCACTTTGCAGACACGAACTCACTTTGAATTGGGTCTACTCCCTATAGAATTTGGTCGCCACTGCTGCATTGTACTTGATCTTTTCTTGTATTTTCTGTTGTTCAAATCTGTCTGTCCGCCTTAATTTGTAAATTGAGATCAATTTTACTTGTAACTATAACATTGACAAATTAATTGAAAAAATTGCATTTTCTTATAAAAAACTGTTGAATAATGGCTATGCAGATGTCAAGAGTGTATAAAGAGTGCCCCACATTACGCAGCAAGTAATGTGCCACAAATGGGTTCACAATCTTGATCTTTTCAAGACCTCAACACCCAACTTGAACTGCTTCAGCATCAAATTTGCAGGAAAATAACATAGGTGGGAGCCAAAACAAGATAAAAATAAATAATAATCTTCCTACGCCAGTGGAAATCATGCTGAGAAATATTAATAGTCTGTAAACGCTAATAAGATTACTATCTACCGACTGTAGTTCTGGTTCTTGCAGGGATTTCTCTGTAATAGAGTTTTTACATTAAACCTGACAAAAGTGCACATAAAAGGCACATAAAGACCACCTGGTAATTAACAGAGATTCAATCTAATTTTCTAAAGGTATAAAAGATTAAAGCATATTATCCTATCTATAAACGAGAATGCCGAACTATAAGATGACCAGAAAAATGAAAAAGATCCTGTTAAGACAAGAAAGAACTTAACTGATGGATTTTAGTAGATTTCCTCAATTTTTGGTTCAGCACCGGCTCCACCTTGCTTGTTTATCTTAAACATGATGGGGTTGCATACATTTCGTAACTCCTCCATCTTGTCATTTGTAATTTCTGCCTCAGGTAGTTCATTAGATTCCAACCATACAATAGCATTGTTAACACCGCTTCCTCGATCTTCTTCTTGTCTACTGATGCCAGCCTCCATCCAATACTTTCAATCGTATTCATCATGCTATATGCGTAATTCTCCAAGGAGTTCCTTGTCTCAACTTTATTCCTGTATTCTTCATCTTCTAACTTGTATTTCTCAGCCTCTAGGACCATCCTTGAAATTTCAGCCGTCGACAACCTTCCCTTGTTATTTGAGATTGTGAGCATATTTTTCTTTCCTGTTTTTTTCTCCTCTGCAGACACAATTAATATACCATCGCCATCCATTTCAAAGCATACTGTCAAGTGAGGAACACAACGTGGTTGTGGAGAAATTCTGTCTAACACAAACTCACCCAGAAAATTATTGTCACTGCTTTTAGTTCTCTCCCCCTCAAATAGCTTGACCATCACACTACTTTGATTGTCCACAAAGGTGCTATAGATCCTTTCCTTCTTGGTGGGAATTGTTGTGTTTCTTGGGATCAATATATCCATAACACCCCCTCGTGTATGAACACCTAGAGAAAGAGGGGTGACATCCAACAGCACCAAGTCCTGAACCTTCTTATTACCCTCACCACTCATAAAAGCAGCTTGCACTTCAGCACCATAAGCCACAGCTTCATCAGGGTTGATGTTCTTGCAAAGTTCCTTTCCATTGAAGAAATCCTGCAATAGAGACTGAACCTTTGGAATCCTAGTGGACCCACCAACGAGGACAACTTCGTGAACAGCGCTCTTGTCCATCTTAGCATCCTCCAAACATTTCTCAACTGGTTCCATGCACTTCCTGAACAAATCTAGGTTTAACTCTTCAAATCTAGCACTGTGTAATGGCCGCTTGAAAATCGACTCCTTCATGCAACGAATCAATCTCAATGGTTGTGCGAGTAGAAGATGACAGGGTCCTCTTTGCCCTCTCACATGCTGTTCTCAGCCTCCTAAGACCTCTTGGGTTCTCATTAATGTCCTTGTTCTGCTTCCTCTTGAACTCATCCACAAAGTGATTCAACAGTCTGTTATCAAAATCCTCTCCTCCAAGATGGGTATCTCCAGCTGTAGCTTTGACATTAAAAAGACTCCCGTTGATGGTGAGGATTGAAACATCAAAGGTACCACCGCCAAGATCAAAGATAAGAACATTCTTCTCACCATCACTGGTTGCCTTCTTATCAAGGCCGTAAGCAATTGCTGCTGCAGTTGGTTCACTGATGATTCGCATTACATTAAGGCCAACAATTGTGCCAGCATCCTTAGTAGCTTGTCTCTGGGAATCATTAAAGTAAGCAGGGACGGTAATAACAGCATTCTTAACAGTTGAACCAAGATATTCTGCAGCAGTTTCTCGCATCTTAATGAGAACCATGGATGATATTTCCTCAGCTGAAAACTGTAAAGCCTTGCCTTTGTAACTGAGTTCAATCATCGGTTTCTCGTCTTCCCCAGCAATGACTTTGAAGGGCCATAGCTTCATATCATTCTGAACATAGGTGTCGCTGATTTTCCTACCAATTAAACGCTTCGCATCTACAAATAAGAAGACATATTTAGAGAAGTGTTTATAAAACGTTACCTACAATTGAGGTAACGAAAAAATTAAGCTGATTGAACCCATGAGATTATCATGGATATGCACAACGCCGATATAGAACACGTACAGGAAAACTAACAATAACACATTAACAATAAGCAAGGGGGAGCTTGTTAAACAGGACACTCTCCTCAAACTACACAGATTGAGTGTTTGTTTCCCTTTGGCAGCCAACCATAGTCATATAGGCATATGACCTCCTCATTCAATAAGCATTAGCTAACACTTCTAAGCATGATTGATGCCTTTAGGAACAAAACAACAAGCAATTGAATAACTTTTACTACACTCGTATACTTAGAAATGTATACCAGTTCCATGAAAACACGAAACCGGTTGCACTACACAGTAATAAGTTAATCAAATCCATGAGGTTGTCAAGAATATGCACAATGCCAACAAGAAAACTAAGAAAATTACATTGACAATAAGCAAGGGGTTGCTTGTACAGCAGGACACTCTACTCAAAATACACAGATACAAGAAACACAATACAATACATCTACAATGTAGACAAGTATACCACCAAAAGTAAAAAACACATAATCAATCACCAATAGCTTCTATAGCTAAACACTCTCCTCACAAAATTAGGGATACAGATCTTGTACAAGGGTACTCTCATGTCAAATTCATAAGTACAATTATCTCATGCTTTTCGAAATCGCAAAATCAAAGAACAGTCTACCAATATAAGATACCAAATCAACTCAAAATTGACAACAAAATAACCAAACATGATAAATTAATTTTGACATAAAAATAATTGATTAATGTAAAGACCTAGATAAGCAACTTCTTACCAAAGACGGTGTTGGTAGGATTCATAGCAACCTGATTCTTAGCAGCATCACCGATCATACGTTCGGTTTCGTTGGCAATAATCTCAACATGATCAACTTGCCATACACCAACACATGAGTAAGTTGTACCCAAATCGATCCCTATTGCTGTTGCTGTTCCTCCTCCTCCATCTCCTAGTCTTCCTACCATGGTAGAATACTTCAATCCTCAGATTCTTAACCCAAAAGTTGTAGATCTGTAAACCCTAAGAAGTGACTGAAGAAAGAAGCAGAGGAAGAAGAGGGGGTGTTTTATAATAGAAGAAAGGGAGAGATGAATAAAGTGGGGAAATTTTACTGGAAGCGGGAATAAATGGATGCGAAATCGGTTTATGTTTTTTGGTTTTGGAACAAATTTCAAGTCCGGTTTGAGAGACGTGCCGAAGGATTAGGTGCACCATAGAATTAAAACTGCTGTTTTTTGCGATTCGGAGATTGAAATTGTTATATGGGTGTATGGGGGGAACAATAAAGCATCCAATGCTTGGCCGAGAGAAGCGAGGAGCCACCGTCCCAAAGTTAGCCGCTCGGTTGATGTTGAGCCCCAGACTGCACACTATCAGATTTGATATTTTCCCGGCCCCCATCCTATTTTCAAAGTGGCATCAAAACAAACAAATTACCATGTGCTTGCTTGTTCTTGTTGGAACCACCTACGATTTAGTAAAGGGAAATATACGGTTTAGTCCAAAATCCCATCCAAATATATTATTTAGTCCTAACCCATTCAACTAGGTACAAATTAGTCATTTTTTATGGAAAGTACACAAATAACCTTCTGGTTTACAATTTAGTCCAAATATTTACAGTTTAGTCTAAAGTGACTCATGATGATGTCAGCAGTTTTAAATAATATAAAAAAAAAACAATTTATCTTTCGAACCGTTTGTCCAAAATTCGCAAATTTTATATATTCGGAAAGCTCTTTCCAAGAGCTACAAAAAGAGTACCTATTTACATTGGTGTACAAACATGTACACATCTACAAAAATACAACCTGTTTACAACCCAAACTTATTACCAACACCAGCTCCAACGCTCAACCACTATTAATCCTGCTGTTGCAAACAACTACAACACCTCAACCATTCAACTAATTTTTTTTTCCGTTTATGTAGCTTTCCAATTTTAGCTGCACATCTCTACAGCAACATTACCCATCCAACAGCAACATAAATTCCTGCTCCTCAGTACCACCAACATCACACATTTCAGATTTCATCTTTGCAATTCCATCGGCATTTCATAATTATTCACCAGATCACCACTTCAGAGTTCTACCATCTCAATAGCACCAGTTACTCAGATGCACCATTCTTTGTACTGCAACATAGAAGCAAACCCATTCTTCCAAATTTCCCATAGCATCACCTGTAATTGCTTCGTAGGCAGCTGCAGCTCAAAAAAAAAAGGTGCACTTTTATATGCACCCATATAACTTGTGTACAAGAAAATATACCGGTTAATTCTTACGTACTTTTAAGAATATATGCTTACCAATACTTTTGTTGAATGATCTTTTCTGACGGAGATTTGAGAGGTTGTTGCCAATTTGGGTTGCATCCGTTGATGGAAGTTCCTGTGGTCAATTAGAAGCAACATTTATAAAGCTACAATAGATATGATTATTTGGCTGGATTAATACATTAGCAAGCCTGTGTTTATATTATGTGAATCAGATCTAGTTCCTCAACGACTTTGGGTTTTAGTTTAACTTACTACTGCACTTGGCCTGTGTTTATATTATGTGAAAAAAGATTGTTCACTAAAACTTGATTAAGGGTCCTAAAATGAGATACTATGTACACATGTAATTTCTGTCATATATATACGACAATGTACACTTATATTATAGGTGTACAAATATGTACACATGGTGGTGTACCACCATGTACACATCTACAAAAATCATGAAAATCCAACATCCATACCCATAAAACTATGCCATATATCAATGAGACAGGACAGTAGTTTACACCATGTACACATGTACAAAATCTAGAAAATCTAACATCCACTTACATAAAACATGTCGTATATTCATGAGACGGAACAAAATGCAGAAGTCTATTGAAAAGACGACGGTACCCAAATATACCTCAATCTAAAACTTTTCCACCTATAAGTCCTTTTCCGAAAGTGATTGTCTATGAACTGAGTCGAGACAATACAACTAATCGGTTCACACTTCGTGTGATCGTCTATGGATACGAGACCGAGACAATACAACAACGAAGTATGTTTACTTAATAATAGGTTCGGACTTAACCAAACTCTAGGGATTGTCTATCAAGTAAAATAGGAATTAACATTTGTGCAATTTACTTTAAATTATAATAAACACAATTATAATTGCGGAAAATAAAAGTAAATGACATAGCAAGATTTTGTTAACGAGGAAACCGCAAATGCAGAAAAACCACGGGACCTAGTCCAGAATTGAATACTCGCAGAATTAAGCTGTTATACAAAATCAAACAAACTTCGTATAGTTGAGACCAAGCAACTAAACCTATAGTTCACCTAGTTTCCTCAGTATCCCTGCGCCTCCAACTTGCAGTAAGTCACGCACTTGGAACAATTCCTTTGGTTCGTATTCCAAACAGTTAAGGAACAAAAAATCTATTCGGTAACAACTCTTTTCAAACAAAGTGATATGAGTTTGACAAAGGCTCTTCCGTTTAACCAATAAACTCCTTTGTCGGGTCCTTAGATCAATCTCTTAACAACTACCGAAGTAATTGTTAAATTATGCAATCAATACTATTAATCACAAAGAAGTGTATTGATGCCGATCTACTCAACTAATCAATCTAATCTATCACAAGGATAAACAGATTATAGTTGGAACCCTTTCCATCCGAAACAAGTATTGTGCTCACCAAAGATTATGAACCCAAAAAGTCTTCTTGTCTTCAAATCTTCTTTAATCTTCAATCAGCACCTG
Source organism: Papaver atlanticum (assembly GCA_023531105.1). NCBI lineage: Eukaryota > Viridiplantae > Streptophyta > Magnoliopsida > Ranunculales > Papaveraceae > Papaver > Papaver atlanticum. The sequence continues at coordinate 214,875 of JAJJMB010008936.1, read as the reverse complement.
CCCACAATCAACTTGAATCTCTTGTGATCAATCACACACAGAACGGAGTCTGTTAACGTTGGATTATCACAAGACGTCATTAGATCTACAGACAGTCTAAAGATCCTCGTCGAAACTTCGATCTAGTTTGAGTGAATCTTATATCAGAAGAGAAGATTCTCAAGCATAAACAAACTAGGTGCAATCAAAGTTCAACAACCGTTAGTCAATCAAATCAATCGAAAACTAAAATAAACTGCAATTATCTAGTTTCCCACGAACGGTACTAATAGAGCTTCTCAATCCCAAAGAAGTCTTTAAACCGAGCGGCCGTAAGAGATTTCTCCTAATTAGGGTACTTTCCTCTCCGATAGACGGCTCCACCAGTAACAACACAACTCAGGTAGTTTTGCTGGCTCTGAGGATTAGTTTGCTAGAAATGAAAACTTCAATATTTATGGACAAGGAAGTTTGGACACCAAGGAATTTCCAAAACCGAATATTCTAAAAGATATGCAATAAACACAAAATCGGATTTCATAACTCCTGGAAATGCACTGTCCAAATATTGACCGAAATCCCAATAGGAAAATCTATAATCAGTAAATGCACATTACTAATTATTATTTTCTAAAGATATGCATTTAATTGCTGGAGATTAAATAGCATATAAAAACTAAGAAACCTTAATTAAAAGATTCTCAATTTATTTCGATCCTAGGATTCTCCTTTAGCTATTAAGGAATATCTTTGAACAATTAATGATAAGAGTTACTGCACATGTTCAAAGTATGTCGAAATCTTTACTTTGCAAGTTATTTTTCATACTTACAATCTTTAAAACGATTTTCCACACTTCTAAACAAGTTTAGAATTGGTTCGTCTGAATTCCAACAACTATGTGATTGATTATCCTATCAAATCACCAATCATGGGTTTCACGGTTCTACCAAAAACAAGTTCGGTTCTACCTCCATGTGAGTACTGTGCATAGTCACACTAGTTACCAAAATTCGGTTGACTAGGTACTAGGATCGGTTCCCCACAACTTATGGTAACTACCTGTATTCGGTTGCACATGTCCATAGGATCGGTTCCCCCAAAACTACAAACTTGTTGCACGTGTTCATAGGATCGGTTCCCCCATCTACAAAAACGTGTTGCACCTCTTACAAGGATCGATTCCCCTCTTGTAAATTTGTTGCACCTCTTACTAGGATCGGTTCCCAAATGGCTAGATAAAAGTTGATATTTACAAGGCATTGATCATACCATCTTGAGTGATAACTTAAGATCGGTTTCACTAATAAAAGTCATACCAATACATAAGTCAGGCCTTGTGAATAGTTTTACTAAGATACATAAACAGGTTTATGAGCGGTTATACTAAACACACATATTGGTAATTCAAAATAGATTTGCAATGAATAACAATACCAATAAGCCTAGCGATTTCCCTTTCGATTCACAAAACGAGTTTATGAACTTACTTCCTTTAAACGAATGTAAAACATTGTTTCCTAGGATGAAATCTTCACTCATACCCATACATAATCACAATAGCATTCATATGATCATGTCGATGTCTTATATACAAAGTTTAATGGTTAAGCAATATACCTTGTATTGTATTCCTTAATACTATGTCTAACTAGAGTATCATACACAGCTTCGTAGTTATGTTTTCAATATGCACGACTTGAAAGATACGTTAGGGAATGAAACAGTTCAAGTCAAATATTACTAACCTCAAGAGGAAGGATGACGTTGTCGTTGTAGATCCATACTTCTTCACATTCTTCAAGTCTTCATGTAATACTTGTAAGTCTAATATCGTAATACTTTCAAGCTAACCTATACGAAGTTGACTCTAGTATATAATCAAGCGACTCTTTAACTGAGTTTTGATTCACTAAAATATGACAACCAAACTTGACATACCAACGCTTAGTGGGTTCAACCGAGCTATGCTCTAACATCTATACACATAAACAACTAGAATCATCTACACATAAAAAGTCTACAACAAAAAGAAAGAAAAAAAACACAAAATTGGGCATATCCTAAACAAGCAGTTAATCTAAGTAATTTCACATGAAACTTCTCAACGGGAGTTGCAAGTAGAGAGTTTAGTGGAAAAATATTTCTTTGCACCATATATGTATAAAAAGTTCTCGAGTTCAGCTATCCAGAGCTAAGACAAAGTGAATGATTAAAAAGAACAAAAGCCAAGATGGTAATGACTTCATAACAAATCTTGAATTACGATCCAACGATAGAGTTTCACCTGTTGATATAAATTTCAGTCTACCATTATCAAATTTGCATGCCGAATTGAAATTTGGAAATCAAAAAAAAAGTATACGAGTAATAATTACCAGTAGAAGGATTAAACATTAACCAAAGCTTATTCCTGAATTGCCGATCAGCACCTAGAAATCGCACCCAACAAACAGGTGTATAATTATGTACACATTAATCTTCAGCATGTGTACAACTATATACACATCGCATCACACATTGAGAGCTTCCAGTTTGAGTAAAATAGGAACGCGATAATACTAAAGGTGCAAGAATCTGGATTGCTTTTATATTATTATGTACTTATCAACAAACAAATAGAATAACCAGGATGAAAAATAAAATAAACGAATAGAAGGGTGGAAATTCTTAAGTAATACCTTTTAAAATGTTTCGTTTTGTGTCTCGGCTTCCAATTGTGGAACCCAAAATAGAATTCCCACCATCCGGATGAGTAGTCATGACCTTTGTTCTCGGCCATTTATGGAAATAAAAAAAATGAATAAATGAATCTACCATTATTTATCCCAGTTAATTAATGCAAGCATACAATAACATGAAAGAAACAAATAGAATCTACCCTCGTTACTATATATAGGAACGCGATAATACTAAAGGTGCAGGAATCTGGATTGCTTTTATATAATTATGTACTTATCAACAAACAAATAGAATAACCAGGATGCAAAATAAAAGAAACAAATAGAAGGGTGGAAATTCTTAAGTAATACCTTTTAAAAATGTTTCGTTTTGCGTCTCGGCTTCCAATTGTGGAACCCAAAAAAGAATTCCCACCATCCAGATGAGTAGTCATGACCTTTGTTCTCGGCCATTTCTGGAAAAAAAAAGAAAAGAGAAATGAGTAAATGAATCTACCCTTATTTATCCCAGTTAATTAATGCAAGCATACAATAACATGAGGTAATATATCTACAAGAAGTCATAAAGATCGTTACGATACCCATTTCATCACAGAGGAAGGCCAAGTTTTTCATATGTAAAACTAAAAATAGTCCATGCGGAATATACAAGAAGTCATATAAGTGGTGTACAAGCATATACACCTCTTATAACAAGGACAAAAAAAAAGTGCACTTCTATGTACACCGCGTGTAGCTGGTACATAAATGCGTAGTAAAATGTCATATATTTGCACATGAATGAAAAACTGTTTAATAAGGATGTTTTTACCTGATTTCCTCAGAAGTCACAACCCCAGGCATCTTCACAAGGACTTCATTGTACTCTGGCCTTGATGTCTGCATTCCGATCAATACAACAACACACATAATAAACTGAATGACTCGCATGCATATGCTGTACAGTCAACTTCCGTATTACATTCTTGGGTTATATAACTAACAAATGACGCTTCCAAAGAATGCATCATGAGATGTACAACTATGTGCGCACTGAAAATTAACATGTGTACAATTATGTACACATTAAGAAAATAGGTGTACAACTATGTACACACGAAAAATCAACATGTGTACAATTATGTACACATTAAAAATCAAGACAAAAATTAAAGAGTTTCTTCATAAAAATCCATATAAATAGGCTTTGGAAGCGAGGTGAAATTCTCCCCACGTGCACAAGTCTGGCTTCATAACTCTATTGTGTCAACAACGAAATTGACTTATTTGTAGAATCATTCTTTAGGACTATATGCAACTATATAGGGGCTCATTATGACTTATTGCAATCTCATAATGTGTATTGTTCCATGCAGTATACGTAATGTTGCAATTTAAATAGGAATGAAACTCTTCGGTGAACATTACCGCTAAGAATCAGACATACTGTTGACTTCCTCCGACGAAAACATGTTAAAATTTTAGCCTACATCGAGTTTGAACTCCTCATCCGAATAAGAAAACTCAAAGAAGTTCACCATAATGACAGACATGGGCATGAGCCTAAACAAATTTGTTTCAGTATTTAAGGTGGCAAACTTACGTAGGTATCCATAGTTACGAGAACTGAGCAAGCCCAACATAGCTCTATCGAACTTGTCTGTGGCATCAAATTCTTTTAAGGAACGAGCCAACTTATTATACCGTACCACACGCTCATTCAGTGTATATAAGTCTTCGTACTCTTCCTAATTAACATCACAAACCTCTTAAATCCAATAAAAAACAACAACAAAAGAAACAGAAATCCAAAGTACAAAAGAGGATTACTATTAATATCACAAGACCGTTGTATGTATACCATGGAACTAGCATTTGTTAGTAGTAAAGTGTTCAATTCCTCGATTTTAGAAATAGGCCATTCAGAGAACAGGCTTGCCAAATTTTCTTTCTTGAACAAAAAAACAGAACTAAAAACAAATATCATCCAAAAAAAAAAGGCTATGATGATGAAAACAAACTACAGAACAATGATGCTTGACTAAAGAAAGACTACATATCTTGAATAGCCATGGGCATTCCCGGATGTCACATGGTTTCTTTTAATTAATCTAAACCATAATTAGCTGGATCCCACAACCTTTGACAAGATAATAAATTTTGTTACAAAGAGGATATTATTACTAGAACTAGCAAATTTCATTCATATAATGTATTAGTGTATTATGATCAAAATGTGTACAATTATGTGCACATTAAATATCAACATGTGTACATTTATGTGCACATTGAAACCAGCATGTGTATAATTATGTACACATTAAGAATCACATTTTAAGAAAAAAGATAGTGGAAAAAAGAGAACCTAAGGCGTACCTTTTTGGTAATGTTCAAAGCTTGGTCTACTGATCAGTGAGAAAATAAAACTACACAATTTTTGAGGATTAGCAACGGCTGTCTGCAGTTGAAAAAGGGACTCGCAACAGTAGCCAGCCGTTGCGAAACATGGCGTTGCAAATTTTTCGTGACAGCTCTTAAGCCATTGCGAATTTTTTTCGCAATGGTTTTCAGTTCAGCCAACTGTTATTTTCTTGACTTTGCAACGGCTGTAGCTATTGCGAAATTTGGAACCAAAAAATCTTAGAATGGTTCCTCTTAGCCGGACCGGGTTTTGTTGTTCTGGTTCAAAATTTAGCAACAGCTAGAAGTCGTTGCTATATTTTTGCAACAAAAAAAAGAAGTCAAGTAAACCGTTGGTTGACCTAGTCAAGGGTTCCCTGCAACATTTTTTAGGCCAAAATTTTGGCCAGAATTCTGAGAACATACAAATTATATGCCCCTGAAGGATGAAAAATGGAATACCAAAGCAAAACTCTACATATACAAGAAACGAAAAGATAGTCTTCCTGAAATCATACAACATATCTATATGGACAGTTCAATTCTTCTAGATACCTATGTTTTCATAAGCTTTCACATATCGAAATTAAACAGTGTAAGCTCAAATCTTGTAGATACCCATGTTTTAGATTCCTTTCATCATTTCTAAATTTAACATTGCAAGCTAGTATTCCTTACTTGTTCTCATTGACATCATCCGACTTAACCATCTGAAACACACTTCAGCAATCTTAGACTCATTCCCCACTAACTTTGCCACTTTCCATCTTGCTCATTTTCTTTCAAGAATGATTGTTCGCAAAAACTTAAAAAGCATATAACTTGAGGTGTCCTCATACCACCACATGTATCCAAACGACTAACCCTAATTAGTTACTTACTCATGTCTTTAATAATTAGTGAAATTCTTCATTCATTAAGCGAGATATACAGTTGAGACACCAATTCAAAAAAGTGAAACAACACAGATAAAAGTACTTTAAACAATGGCCTAAGCAGCTAAGATGCATCGGTTTTCAGCCTAACCATATAGAAATTTAAAACTTGCTTCAACCTCTAAACAGAAATCCAAATGAAAATATCCTGAAATATTATATATTCAGATTAACACAAATCACTGGTAAACATTATACAACAATGCATACAATGATTTACGAACAGACTTGAATTGCAACAAAGGTAACCTTACAAAAATCTCAAAGATTATATCTTCTGGAATGCAAGTAGTAATGTAGTGATTTGAGCTCGCCATCAATTGAGTGATAATGAAATGAATTACTATCATTAAAACACATAGATCATTCAAAATTGCTTTCCTGGAAACTAACAACAACTATTATACCTAAACATGAACTAAAAATTTGAAGTAAATGCAGCAACTTTGAAACACAAAAAAAAACTTATTATGTTTAACTTGTATGCCTGGATTCTTATGACCCTTGGGCGCTTGCATCTTGAGCTATAAATATCATAGATGGAGAGGAAAAAGTTCATCATAATCTTTTCCAATAGAAGGTGAACAGTAGAATGCAAAAGGGATTAGCAATGGTGTATTTTAGACTTTACTAACCATCCCATTCTTTTTCCGGACTTGGAGTCCCATTTCTGTAACGATATCCTCAATCTTCTCAAGTAAATTCTTTGGATAATGGTTTGATGTGAATCTAATCTTCCTCTCAGAAGCATCCTGCAAATAAAGAAAGAATTTATGCTCGCAATAAAATCAGTAAGGAAAATTCTCAAACATCGGAGCACTCAATTTACCACGATATACACATTTATAAACAAGTTTTTTCTTTAAGAAGGATATATCTAGAGAACAAGTAATAGGCATTGAACCAGACTGCTCATCTCCTTCTCAAAAAAAACCGACAGGTCCAGGCACGAGTACATACTGATGACCTGAAAGGCATTAATCAAAGTCGGTTGATTTAGATATTTCTCCACATCAGCTATCTTCAAAAGAAAAATGATCTCCAGTCAAATTTCCGTAAAACCTTATCAATATTACATACTAAGGGAGATGATTGATGACACTACAAATATTAGAAGTACATACAACTTATTGTATCAAAAAGGCTTCATCGTCGATGTGGATGCCTTCTTCATCATCATCTTCGACATTTGTTGGAGTGCAGTCCCGCTTAAACCACTAATCTTCTTTGATCCCCACGATTGTTATCCTTGTCTTTGGGTTCGGATCAAGAATCCTCCTAATCAGGTTTTGTGTGCCAGAAGACAACCATTTGGGAAGTGGAGCGTCTCCTATAAATATCTTATATTGTCAAGAAAATCACAAATGGAAGGCGTAAGTTAATTAACATTATAAAAGAAACCATTTTAGCCTACATTTTAGCCTCCCTACTGAACACTAAAAGGACCCCCTTGATTTCATTCAGGTCATCCTAATTATGAATAAAAACTAGAGTAATACATGTAATAACGTGATAGCTAGAGAAAAAGAAATTTTTTAATTTCTAAAAAGAATAAAGTGTGCCATGTGATTAAACTACAAAAGAAATTACTCCTACCAAGAATCATAACAAAAAATTAACAAGTTAGCAGAAAGATTCACCTACATTTATCTTATCCAATTAGCAACTCAATCTCCTCCTTAAACTGCTGTAGCTGCAACATCTCACAACTCTAACTCCTGCAGTACCAAACCAAGGCTAACAGCAGCACCACAATCTTCTCTGAATTCATAACCACCAAAACCTAGCTGTTCTAGAACTGCTCATAGCCATAGCATCCCTTCTGCAAACAGTTACAAGACCACCTGAAATTACCAGCTCATATTGAGCTCCAACCATTCCATAACCCATCACCACAACAGAAACTCCAACATCAACTGCATCTTCGCTTCCTTCAATTGCTTCTACCATCTCAACTCTGTATTGCAGTATCACCACAACTGCACCAGCACCTCAAACCTATTGTAGTAACACACACACAGCACCATCAAGTTTCAGTCACTGCATATTACAGTTCAGCTGCATACACAAATTCTCCATCAATATCCTTTAACCCATTCATTCATTATTGCATCCATTCTTAACACCTTAGCCATACAATCTCCAGACCTTCCCTGTAGCATCAAGAACCAAACAACTCCAACTGCATCTAACCCTGCACCTGCAACTTCATCTTCAGCTACAACCAACCCAGTTGCAATGTCTTCCCACATTTCTTAATTCATCACAAACCAGAACCACCAACAATGACTGCTCCATCCCTGTCCTAACATTCATCTAACCCTTTTTCTTATCTCAAAATCAAAATCAACCTCAAGAAAACCATTTAAACAGCTGTTTCGATTCCTCCTGAGTCTCTTGAACACAACCACCACAAACAGCTCTTGATTTGCACACTCGAGTTCAAACTAAAATCAACCTAAAACCCATTTTCCATTCAGCTGTTCATTACCACCAAACCCTAGCTCTTCATGAATCTGCTGCAATTTCTCCATTCAACCATCTTCTTTCTTCGTAAAACCATTTAATCTTCATTAACAGATCTATAATCAACTAGTTAAACCCATATCCATTACTCGTTTACCTGACTTCCAGTTACTCAGCATTAACCATCTCTTCTTCATCTATTTCATCTCGAAAACACCCAAATCAGCTTCCTGTCAAACACAACACCCATTCAATCTCAGTGAAACAAAAAAAAAAAATCCCTAGAAACCAGTGAAACAAAATTTATCAAATCCCTAGATCCATAGTCATAAATAAATTTAAAATCAGAATCAAATTAACTAACCTCATACGAACTATGCGAAAACAAGTTTCACCCGTTTATAATTATTAACCATCAATCACGAAACCAAAAACAAATTAGATAAATCTTATGGAAAAAAAAATCAAAACTAAAATAAATCTGTTAGTTACCTTTGTTGGTAGATGTAGAAAGAGAGAAAAGAGGATTTTAAGTCGAACAATTCACCAACGATAATGATAATGATGAAGAAAAAGAGGGTAAGAAATTTCAAGAGTATGAGTACGGGGAGGGGAAGGAGCAGGAGGAGGAGGGAGTTGTTTCTAGAATGGAAAGAGAAAATGGGATAGAAGGATAGAAACTAGGGTTATAAGTGTTACCTTGCACACGGTCAGTTCGCACGCCTGCAATTCAGGTGTTACCTTGTACACGGTTGGTTCGCACGCCTGTTTTTGTCAACCGTTGCGAATTGCAATAGGGCCAAAAATTTCGCAATGGTTTATTGCAGTTACAAATTTCGCAACTGCACTCAGTCGTTGCTAATTTCAAAGCCGTTGCTAATTTAGTTGCGAATTCGCAACCGCTCTAGAGCCGTTGCGAATTTTTGTTGCTAATCTGCAAAAATGGTGTAGGGTAAGCAAGAAAACATCATCTCCTCTGTAACTTATAGGTCTAATTCTGTTGTAATCTTCTTGACCTGCAAGAAGTTTTCGAGAATTCAAAACTCCAACCACAAAGTCTCATACTTTCTAGTCTCATCTCCTTTTCAATTTAGATACGGAGTTCACATTGGCATAAACACTTGCGAGATTAGAAATGGGATCAAAATAATTTTAAGAGTATAGAATTTTGGGCATTGTCATTCCCAAAATCTTGGATACATTCATTGGGTTAATGTTACTTTTTCAACATGATTCTGCAAACCACTATAAAAACATTGCAGTAAGTCGTTCGGAAATAAGTACGTGTGCTTAAAATGTGAAAACGAAAACAATAAGAGCCTAAATTTATTGAATTTTTTCTTATTACAGAACAAAAATAATTTGAAGAGCTATTGCATTTCGGTATCTGTATTGGATACTAGCTCAAAATTAGTCGGTATGACTGTATGAAACCAAGAATTATTCCAAGTAGTATAGTAAATTCTAAATTGAATTGAATTTTCCAACTGTAAGATCTTTTTGAAGATTAAAAAAATTTCTAATAGAAAGTCATTAATCAAATTCACATGTCTTACTCCCTGCCTCCGGGGAAAATGAATATTTTATAAGTTCTTGAGTATGCTATCAAGATATAAATAATCTTTCAAATCATTTTTATTTGATTGTATTTGAACTAAACATTTGGTATCATAAAACCGTAATTTGCGTTGAATAGTTCAGAAATTGTAGTGAGCAATAACAAGACTAGCATGCCTCAAATCAGTAGAGAGAAGAAGATATAAGTATAATAGGTCAGGATTAGAAAACTACTATGTTCTTCCATCATGTACTTTCTAAGCAACACCCATTGATATACCATCTGAAGAGGACGCTCACTTCCCTTCAATAATATAACAACACATAAAATTACTGATTGCTTAAATAAATTTTTCAATCACATCCTCGCCCAATGCAAATCATTCCTCAAATACAGTAAGCTCACTTCCAATTCAAATTTACAAAAATTAAAGGAATCAGATGGATGCAATTACCAGTAGCCTGCTCAAAAAGAATCGCCATGAAACCAAAATCTACAGTTCTTTATCGTTTTCTCCTCGATCAAAACTCCGTTTAATGAAAAAGCACCTTTAGATATAAGAAAAGAATAACATCTTATAACTAATCAAAATAAAATCAATACCTAAAGCATCATAATAGAAATTTTACTAAGATTGCGAGGAAAACACATTACTGATGTAAAATTTAATGAATTTTGTTTAAGATTTAGATGAAATTTTACCAGATCTGATTGTTTTTAGATCTTCTTCTAGAGATTCTCCGGTGTTGACAGAAATGGGAAAGGTAGAGATGCCTAGAATGATCTAAACCTGATCATGAATCGAATCCGAGATGAAATTTTGTCAAAATCTTATGCTGTCATCTTTAACCGGAGTAGATGGAGAGCTCTCACTCGATTTTTGATAAATGAAACTTAAATCAGAAATGTTGATGGGTATTTTTGTCACAAAAAAAACATTTTGGACTAAATCGTTCACTAAAGGATCAACTCGTTTTGAATTTTGTAAATTTTGACCTCCTAATTTAGGCCCGAGAGGAGAGGACTAGAGTGTCCGAAACCCAACAACTTTGGGATTAAACGATAGTTTCTACTTAGTAAAAAAAAGCTGTAATGCGTGCTACCGGTCATAGGGTGAGAAAGATTAAGAATTAGGCATGTCAAGAATATGTAAAGAGTGTCCCATATGGATCTCTTGATCACAATCTCAGACCCAACTTGAAGTGCTTCAGCATTAAATTTGCCAGAAAACCCTTTTTCTCATACTTCTGGCTGTGTTGGGAGATAAAGTCACAGAAGTTCTCCATACTTATGGTGATTCTGCAACAACCCTTTTTCTCATCATTAACTGTGAAGTCTTACAGTTCACAGATCTTATTAGCATCATTGGCTGCAATCCACCCACTTTGGATAAGTTGCCTGACACAAGAAGGTGGTCGTTGAATAATTCAGGTTGTTTCTCTGTCAAGTCACTATATATGACCTTTACTGCAAATGAGGGTTTACAAGATTTTCCTTCTCATTTTGTTTGGAAAACTGGAGTTCCACCAAAAGTCAGTTTTTTACTCTGGTGCGCAGTTCATGGTAAGTTGAATTCTCAAGATATGCTGCAATATAAAGGCTTGAACATCTACAGTTGTTGCATTCTCTATGGAGATTGTACTGAATCTCAGGACCATATCTTGCTTCATTGTAAGGTGACGACGTACATCTGGAGGGCAGTGACTCCAAATAATCTGTGGGCATGGGTGTTTCCGGAAACTATGTTTTCTTTTGCTCATACTTGGCCTCAAAACAACCTTACACATTCCGGAAAAGTGGCTTGGGATCTACTTCCATCTGCTGTCACCTGGGTGTTATGGAGAGAAAGGAACTGTAGAATTTTTGAAGAAAGATACAACTACAAAACTGACCAGGACTTGGTAGTGGAGGTTAAAACTCTTGTTTTGTCTTGGGCAGCTGCATCTGGGAAGAGACTGCATTTGAATTTCTCTAATTCTATTTCAAATTGGGAGACTATTTTCTCCTGATGCATTTCTTCTTTTGCTTTGTTTTTAGTCTATCTTTGGTAGACTCCTGTACATTCTCTTTTCTTTATTATACTTCTTCTATTCCTATCAAAAAAAAAAAAAAAAAATTTGCCAGAAAACAACGATGGTCAAAGCAATAAAATAAAAGAACACATTTTTTTCATTCTAAGACAGTGAAAATCATGCTGAGAAAATCGTCTTTGAAAGCTAATTAAAATTAACAAGCCTTTACCCATTGTAATTCTTGTTCTTGCATGATTTTCTCAGTATATTAAACCTGACAAAAGTGCACGAAAAATGCACATAAAGACCACCTGGTAATTAACAAAGATTTGATCTAAATTTCTATTGGTATAAAAGATAAAGGCATATTAGCCTAACCATACCTGGGTATCTCAAAATGAAAATGAGTTAACACTGCTAGCTAAGGCGAGAAATAACTTAATTGACATCCTTTAGTAGGTTTCCTCTATTTTGGGTTTACCTCAACCACCACCCTTGCTTGTGCATCTTAGATATAGTAGAGTTGCATATATTTTGTAACTCTATCATCTTGCCATTTGTAACATCTGCGTCAGCTAGGTCGTTGTCAGCCAACCACTGAAGGGCACTGTTAACTGCATCCTTGATCTTCTTCTTGTCTTTCGATACCAGCTTACATCCAATACTATCAATCGTATTCATCATGCCATATGCGTAATCCTCCAAGGAGTTTCTTGATTTCACCTTGTTTCTGTGTTCTTCATCTTCTGACTTGTATTTCTCAGCGGCAAGAACCAACCTTGAAATCTCATCTGCCAACAACCTTCCCTTGTTATTCGAAATTGTGAGCATATTTTTGTTCCCTGATTTTCTATCCTCGGCAAACACATTTAATATACCGTCGGCATCCATATCAAAGCAAACTGTCACCTGAGGAACACCACGAGGTTCTGGAGGAATTCCTAGTAGCCTGAACTGCCCCAACAAGTTATTGTCACTGGTTTTAGTTCTCTCACCCTTAAACACCTTAATCATCATATTAGTTTAATTGTCGAAGCAGGTACTGCAGACCTTTTCCTTCCTTGTAGGAATGGGTGTATTCCTTGGGATCAAGACATCCATAACACCTCCAAGAGCCTCATAACCAAGAGAAAGAGGGGTCACATCCAACATCACCAAGTCCTGCACTTTCTCACCACCCTCACCGTTCAAGATATCAGCTTGCACTGCAGCACCATAAGCCACAGCTTCATCAGGGTTGATGTTCTTGCAGAGTTCCTTTCTATTAAAGAAATCCTGCAAAAGTGATTGAACTTTTGGAATTCTGGTGGACCCACCAACAAGAACAACTTCGTGAATGGTGGTCTGGTCAATCTTAGCATCCTCCAAACATTTCTTAATTGGTTCCATGCATTTTCTGAACAAATCTAGGTTCAACTCTTCGAATCTAGCACGAGTAATGGACGCTTGAAAATCGATTCCTTCATGCAAAGAATAAACCTCAATGGTTGTCCGACTAGTAGATGAGAGGGTCCTCTTTGCCCTCTCACATGATGTTCTCAGCCTCCTGAGAGCCTTAGGGTTTCCACTAATGTCCTTGTGGTACTTCTTCTTGAACTCTTGAACAAAGTGATTTACCATTCTGTTATCGATATCCTCTCCTCCCAGATGGGTATCCCCAGATGTAGCTTTGACATTAAAAACACTCCCGCTGATGGTGAGTATCGAAACATCAAAAGTACCACCACCGAGATCAAAGATAAGAACATTCTTCACACCACCACTGGTTATTTTTTTATCAAGGCCATAAGCAATTGCTGCTGCAGTTGGTTCACTTATGATTCGCAGTACATTAAGGCCAGCAATTATACCAGCATCTCTATGTTGGAACATCTAATTTGTAATTGTCTAGAATGATCTAGACAAATG
>JAJJMB010008936.1:86587-200947 GCA_023531105.1 Papaver atlanticum | reverse complement strand
AAAAAAAAAAAGGTTAGAAGAGAAGTTTCCATCCTCGCAAAGAGATGCACAAAAGAGTGCATTTTCTGAAGAAAAATTTGAGGGAAGAGAGCATCAAAGAATGTGTCCTCAAATTACAAAGATGGCAAAAGAGAGCCATCTTGTACAAATATTCTACTCATAAAGTTGAGTGGGCGGAACCTCTGAACCTACGATGGTCAAGTTTCGTGAAAGGCGAGGAATATCAACAGAAGGCAAAGCCTCTGAATTTAAGACGGTCAAGTTTGGTCTAAACCGTGAAGGAAAAGGAGATAATTGGCACAAGACAGAGCCTTTGAATCTACAACGAACAGGCTGCGAAAATGCCAGGTCAACAAAGAAGAACTAAAACAAGATATGTAGACACTATGAAGGCGAGCTGGTTTCAATGTGACGACAAGTCCGAAATGAATACACTACGAGCAAGAGAAGCCAAGAGCTATCAAGAGATTGGGTGAAGAACAAATTGGACGCTAAGACAATTACAAATTAAGAGGGGGTGTTGGAACATCTAATTTGTAATTGTCTAGAATGATCTAGACAAATGTAGAGAAGTGTAGAAAACAAGTACTCTAGAATGTACTAGAGTTGGCAAAGTTGGTTGAGATTATAAGTTGTTATGTCCAAAGGAATGTTCTAGTTTAGAAAAATCTAGAGAACACTAGTGTATATCAATTGTAAAAGAGTATTCTAGATAGGAGAATTCTAGAAGAATATTGAAAAAACCAATGACGGTTTATGTAAGCCTATAAATAGGCATGTCCAGTGTAATTTGTAAAGCAAAGCAAGAATCAATCAATAGAAACTTCAAGTTACAAAGTCCTTGCTTCCACCTTCATTACTAGAGTTCTAGGAGCTCTATACGAGCAACACCACTATGCTCGTATATCTCCGCAAATATTACTCAAAGTTAAAATCATAAGAATTTCCAACATGGTATTAGGGCTTCAAAACATTTCAAATTCTAACATATCGTCGCTGCCATCGAGGAGTCAAAAAATTTATCGACTCTCTCGGTGCATGAATTAATGGGTTCATTAGAGGCGCACGAGAAAAGAATAAATAGGTTCGCGGAACAACCATTGGAGCAGGCATTTCAATCAAAAATAAATTTCAGTGAAAAGAAAAATATGGAAGCCAAAAAAGAAAGCTCCAGAGGGGGATCGTCATCATCATCACCTCACGAGAAAGGGTCGACTTCAAATCAAGGACCCAGAAATTACTACCGCGGACGTGGAAGTGGAAAAGGAGGTTATAGAAACAACAACAAAAGGTACGGAAGAAATTACTCCTCAAATCTCCGTTGTAATGTCTGCAAAAAGTTTGGCCATGCAACTGAAAATTGCAAGTACAAGTGCACCAAGTGTGATAAATTAAATCACATGGAAAAAGATTGTTGGCTCAATGAAGCTAACTATACCGAGAAAAATGATTCTCAACATCAAGTATTTTATTCCTGCCTCACCTCGCAACAAGAAGCGCAAGGTATATGGTACGTTGACAGCGGATGCAGCAGCCATATGACAGGAAACAAAGAATATTTTGTAAAATTGGAGGAGCAAGAGATTCCACCGGTCAAACTCGGAGATGGAAAGTTCCAGAATGTTGAAGGAAGAGGAGTCATATCCGTACGTACAAGGTCAGGTAAAACTCGATACATATCTGATGTTCTTTATGTTCCTGGCCTAGCTCAAAATTTATTAAGTGTTGGACAACTTATAAGAAAAGGGTACTCACTACATTTCGAAGACGGAGAATGCACAATTTATGATAAAATTAATAAGCAATTGGTGGCAAAATTAAAAATGTCAGCGAATTTTGTCTTTCCTCTATCCATGCCATCAATTGGAAATTGTGCAATGAGTACCAATCACATAGATGAATGCAAGTTATGGCATTTGAGATACGGGCATCTCAACTATAGATCCTTGAAGGTTCTAAAATCAAAGAACATGGTAATCGGTCTTCCTAATATCAGCGGTGGAGATAAAATATGTTAAGGTTGTATTCTTGGGAAGTTTCATAGACTTCCATTTACAAATAAATCGTGGAGAGCAAGAAGGCCCCTCGAATTGGTGCACGCCGATATCTGCGGTCCGACAAGAACAACCTCACTCAACAACAGAAGATATTTTCTCCTATTTGTGGATGATTATACCAGGATGATGTGGGTGTATATTCTCGAGCAAAAGTCCGAGGCATTCACTAAATTCCTAGAGTTCAAGGCGTTGGCAGAGAAGCAAAGTGGCCATCAATTGAAGGTTTTCCGTACAGACCGTGGTGGAGAATTTACTTCAAATGAATTTATCAACTACTGCAAAGAAAATGGAATTAAAAAGGAGCTCACCGTCCGATACACTCCACAACAAAACGGCGTCGCGGAAAGAAAAAATCGTACAATCGTAGAAATGGCTCGCAGTATGTTAAAAGAAAGGAAGCTACCCAATAGCTACTGGGCAGAAGCAGTCAACACGGCAATCTACATCCTTAATCGCTCGCCAACAAAAGCAGTTCTCAACAAAACTCCATATGAAGCTTGGCATAAGAAAAAGCCTGAGGTAACTTCTTTCAGAATTTTTGGTTGCGTAGCATATTCTCATATTCCATCCCAACATAGAGAAAAATTTGATAAAAAAGGAGAAAAGCTAATATTCATCGGATACAGCGAAGAGTCTAAAGCATATAGACTTCTAGAGCCAAAGACAAAGGAACTGGTAATTTCAAGAGACGTTATCTTTGATGAATTCAAATCATGGGATTGGAATGATGAACCAGAAAACCATGAGTTGCCACTACTCTTCGAAGACGAGCCAGATCAGCCACGTCACGAAGATAATACTCCACCAGCAAGCCCGAGATCTCCTAGTCCAACACAACAAAGTCCAAGTTCATCTGAATCAAGTGCCCCACCTAGAAAGGTGCGTTCCTTAAGAGATATTTACGACATATCTAATTGTGCATTTATAGCACTAGAACCTCAAAAATATGAGGAAGCGGCAAAAGAAGAAAAATGGAGACATGCCATGGACGAAGAAATGCGAGTAATCGAGAAAAATAAAACATGGGAGCTTGTTAATCAACCAATTGACAAAGAAATAATTGGTCTGAAATGGGTCTACAAGACAAAATATAATGAAGATGGGTCAATTCAAAAGCACAAAGCGAGGCTAGTTGCAAAAGGATACTCCCAGCAACCAGGAATTGACTATAACGAGACATTCTCTCCAGTCGCTCTCATGGAAACAATCCGGATGGTGTTAGCTTTGGCAGCTCAATTAAAAATGAAAGTCTACCAGTTAGACGTAAAGTCAGCGTTCCTAAACGGAGAACTTGAAGAAGAGGTGTACGTGGAACAACCTCAAGGATATGCCCGCAAAGGAAAAGAAAAAATGGTATATCGTCTCCACAAAGCACTATATGGCCTCAAGCAAGCACCGCGTGCATGGAACAGCAAAATAGACAAATACTTCCGAGATAATGGATTTGAAAAAAGTCCAAGTGAGCCATCACTCTACATCAGAAAACAAGGTACGGACTTCCTAATTGTCTGTCTCTACGTTGATGATTTAATTTACGCCAGCACAAAACAAGAGATGGCAAAAAAATTTAAGAAGGAGATGATGAAAGAATATGAGATGACAGACTTGGGACTTATGCGATATTTTCTTGGGATTCAAGTAAAACAAACTCCAGAAGAAATATTCATTTCCCAAAGAAAATATGCGGAAGACTTACTGAAAAGGTTCAACATGATGGATTGCAAACCAATTGCAACTCCAATGGGTACCAATGAGAAGTTGGCAAAAAATGATGGAGCCACAAAAGTTGATCCAACCTTATTCAGAAGTCTAGTCGGCTCACTGATCTACTTAACAAATACGAGGCCAGACATAGTCAATGCAACCAGCATTGTTTCTCGGTTTATGAGCGAGCCAAGCAAGTTACACTATGCCGCCGCAAAGAGAATTCTACGATATATCAAGGGAACAAAAGATTTTGGCATCAAGTATACAAGAGAAAAAGATAATGATTTAATTGGCTTCACAGATAGCGATTGGGCAGGTTCTATTGAAGACCGAAAGAGCACATCAGGCTATGTTTTCTGTATGGGAACAAAAGTTATCTCTTGGAGTTCTAAAAAACAAAGTACGGTGGCACTATCGTCAGCCGAAGCAGAATACATAGCATCAACAAGTGCAGCATGTGAAGCAGTATGGTTGAGAAGAATAATGACCGACCTACAACAAAGGCAAAAGCAGCCGACAACTATCTACTGTGACAATATGTCTACAATTGCAATGACAAAAAATCCAGTCTTTCACGGACGGACGAAGCACGTAGAGCTACGACATCACTTTATCAGAGAGCTGGTCGAAAACAAGGAAATTGAGCTCCAATTCTGTCCAACAAATGAGCAAAATGCAGACATTTTCACAAAAGCAGTCACGGTGGATAAATTCAATCATTTTAGAGACAAGCTTAACATCACAAATTAAGAGGGGGTGTTAGAAATGCTTGATAATTTGTGATGGGTAAATCTAGAATTATCTAGATTAGCTAACAAACCCATGGGCTTATCTCTAGGCATTGGCCCAATCTAGAGGTATCTAGACTCTTCTAATTTTCTACAAAGATAAAAAGAGTGCAAGTCCATTGTGTGCACTCTAGAGACTTCTAAGATTGTTTTCATCACATGCATCTAGAGAATTCTTTCTCTAGAATAGTCTCAATAGTTTGTAATGAAGTAGTATAAATAGAAGCCAATGTTGGCTATTGTGGTCATCACAAAAACAATCAAAAAAAAAAAAAAAAAAAACTCAAGTGAGTGAGAGTTTGGTAAGAGTTGAGTGCTAGAGTAAGTAAGCCAAAGTTACTACACTAAATCTTCTTGTACACATTTCACAATTTCATAATTAATCAAAGCCTCCTCTTTTCAATTAACCAACCTCTTTTTCATTAAATCATTTCCAAACACATTTTCCATAAATCATCCATAAATCAATTTCCATAAACCCATCACACTTCCGCATTGCGCCAACAAATTTGGTATCAGAGCTCCAAAACATTTCAATTTTCAACACTCTAGTAGCTTGACGTTGAGAATCATTAAAGTAAGCAGGGACGGTAATAACAGCGTTCTTAACAGTTGAACCAAGATAATTTTCAGCCGTTTCTCGCATCTTTATGAGAACCATGGATGAGATTTCCTCAGCAGAAAACTGCATATCCTTGCCCTTGTAATTGATTTGAATCATTGGTCTCTCGTCCGCTCCAGCAATTACTTTGAAGGGCCAAAGCTTGATATCATTCTGAACGAAGCTATCACTGATTTTACTACCAATTAAACGCTTTGCATCTACAAATAAGAAGACATGTTGACTTTAATTATGAGTTCATGATACTATTCTTATCAAACAATTTGTACTAACTACAATATCATCCAGCAATTGAGTTAATCCAACCCACGAGAATTTTATTACACGATATTGTAGACGAAAAATTAACGACATGACATAGATAACCAGCAAGGGAGTGATGTACATCAGAGCAATTTCCTCACAGTATGCAAATGGAGTTATTTGTTTCCAATTAGCAGGAAACCATAATACAAGACCCCATCCCATAATGATTAGTTAGTTTGCACTTGTATACCTGATGCTACCCAAATACAAACACCTTATTCTACAGTTTCAATACTCTAGAAATGTACAATCACCACTGATTTAGAGAACCAAGCAATAGTTTATCAATTCCATGAAAACACAAGTAATCACCTAAGGGCTTCCATATCTAAACACATTCCATCATTAAAAAATTAGGTTCACTTTCTCTCATGCCCCAAATTTATAAGTACTAGTCCTGTACTCCAGGGTTTCTACAAGGTAATTAAAGAACATTTTACCAATGCCAATAGAACATATCATAATACAAGACCACAAAATTGACATCTAATGTACAAGTACAACAACCAACAAGATCAGGAAATTTATATTATTAAAATTCGAAAAAAAATAATTTTTTTTTTTTTTACCAAAGACAGTGTTGATAGGATTCAAAGCAACTTGATTCTTAGCAGCATCACCAATCAGACGTTCAGTAT
Source organism: Papaver atlanticum (assembly GCA_023531105.1). Classification (NCBI taxonomy): domain Eukaryota; kingdom Viridiplantae; phylum Streptophyta; class Magnoliopsida; order Ranunculales; family Papaveraceae; genus Papaver; species Papaver atlanticum. The sequence continues at coordinate 194,829 of JAJJMB010008936.1, read as the reverse complement.
CAGTAAAAGCAACATAAGAAGGAGTAATACGATTCCCTTGATCGTTCGCAATGATTTCAACTCGGCCATTCTGTCATACTGCAACACAATGAATATGTCGTTCCTAAATCTATACCTATCGCTGTCGTCCCTCCTCCTCCTTCGATTCTTCCAACCATGGTATTTGTATTTTCAATCCTCAATTCTAAAACCCTAACTTGTAGATCTGAAAACTCTTTAGTGAAGAAAAAAGGTAGTGTTTACAGAGAGAGAGGGGAAGATAGAGGTGACAATCTCCCAAAGCGGGAATAAAAGCGGGAATAAAACGGATTCCAAAGCTTGTTTATAATTTTTTGGTTTGGGATTAATTTCACGTCCGGTCTTGGAGACGTGTATGATGGTTGTGACTTGTGAGACATTCTAGGCCTTTTGGCTACCTTAGCTAGGGATGAGGTAGTGGTGCGGTGGTGTCAGGTGTGATGTTGCAACTTGCAAGAAAGTATAAACATATTATAGACCATAGGTCCGGTGGTCATAGGTGCCAACAAGAATGGCCAAATTTCAAACTTTCCCAAGTCGATTAAAAGTGATACCAAATAATTAGGACTTTTCAAGGACGGATTAGGTTAACCATCTCTCTTTTCCGGGGTGTTTCTTAATTGCTACTCCCTCCGTCTAAAATAGCCTGTTTGGATAGCACATCAGAAGTAGCTTTGTCAGAAGTCAGTTTGGATGTTAAAATTCAAAATGACTTCTAAAAGTCGAAAAGTTAATTTTTTGTGAAGCAAAGTAGTTTTGCTTCTGACTTCAACTTCTGGAAAGTAGAAGTCAAAAGCAGATTTGTATACAAATGCGCTATAAATAGATGACATATTTCAAGTTTGCAACAATCCTCAAGGCTGAGTCTAATGGAGGAGGTAAGGAGCACTTGTACAGTCTCGCCACATCATGTAGGGGTAAGGTCGTAGTCTAGTGGTGAGGGAGAGAATTAGGATATGGGCGAGGAAGCAATCTTCGCTCAAGAGTGTTTTATTTATATAAAACACTAAAGTGAGCCCAAAATCTGATATTAATATATTTTATTAGTTTTTCTATGATAGTAAAAGAGTAAGCGAGGATTGAATCATCGTTTTTCTCTTTTTTCTGAAATCCCCTCCACCCTACCTGCTTTCGAGCAGAGGAAAGGGGATTTTAATTTAATTTGGTTTACATCACAGTTTTCCATCACAATCATTACCTCTAATTCCTTCACAAGACTCGGCCTAAGGCAAAGAGTGTTTGAATACGGGCATCCAACTCAAAATCAATTGGCAATGAGCGGAGAGGCCCTAAGATTATAAACCACAGGATCTTAGATTGCCCAAACAATGTGGGACTAATAATCTCAACACGCCCCTTCACGTGTAGCCTCGTTGGGTCTAACACGTGGACAATTAAATCGGGTGACGTGAAATAAAGGCGCGGTCTAATAACTCGTCACAAAATAGTCTGCTCTGATACCATGTAGAATACGGGCATCCAACTCAAAACCAATTGGCAATGAGAGGAGAGGCCCTAAGGATTATAAACCGGGATCTTAGATTGCCCAAACAATGTGGGACTAATAATCTCAACAGGGAGGGGAGTATTTTTTCAGTATTTTTTCATAATTATACCCTTATGGATAATAACTAGTAAATTTTATGAATGATATCTCTCTCAAACCGTATCACAGATATTTGTGAACTTTATATTATCGAAAAACATTTTAAAACACCCCATAATGAATAAAAAAATTGACTATATACACATCTTTTATATTAGAAATAATCAATAAAGAAGGTGGTTTTGAAAATATCCCTTTATTTAATGAAATAGGAAACAAAATTTAAAAATATCAAAGGGAATATAAAATAATTGTTATCTAATCTAGAAATGGTGAGGTATAGGCATAGGGGAGTGGAGTGAACATTGCAAGTAGCTTGCGCTATTATTCCAAACTGGTGGAGTCAGTGGACTCTCGAGATGGGAACTCCAATGTGCAATTGTGAGGTCCAGAGGGCAACAATAACTCTTCTCTTCAAGTAGGGCTCTCAATTTGGTGAAAATGTCTAATTTTGACAAGAAAGCTTCTTTCCAAGGAGGTTATGATATTTACGGATTTACCACCAGTATCATCAAATAAGCAATGTGCAACAAATAAAGAATTCTGTATTTTTTCTTTTTTCTTTTGTGGGTTAAGGGTCTAAATATTTTAACTTTTTGGTTCCCGTGGGTTAAGGAAGTAGTCTTAATATTTTACCGTTTCGGTTCGGGAAAAAGAACTAAAGAGAATTTTTTTTATAGCATCTATATTTTGTTCTTCCGGAAGGTGTGACATGCCACCACATATAAATATCTTATCTTCCAGACAAACAAACAACAAGAAAATAGTTGTAGTTACAGCACCAATTAAATTGGAAAGTAGTTTGTTGGTGTCCAGAAAACTCTTCTAACCTTATTTCGAGGACTCAGAGGAGGTCATCTCTGACCTTATCTCTTTAAAACCTTCAACACTACTTTTGGTTAACTCGTTAACTTCAACAAATTTGGGATCTTCTTTAGTAAAAATATTGATAAAGAATTTGAGTACCAGTATAAGCACTATTATGGGAATTTAGATGATTGAATCTGGAGATAAATATCTTGGATCTCTCCTCTTTACAACCAGGAGAAAAATCACCTCCTTCAAACCCAGTGCGGATAAGCAGAAACACAGATTGGCTGGATGAAAAACAACACATCTAAATCTTGCAGGGAGAACAACCATCATCTGTTCTTTTACCTCAACCTCATAGATATAACAAATGAATTGCTTCAAACTCCTTAAGAAAACTTGTCAAAGGGATTTCTTCTGGGGGGAAGGACCTTGATAACCCCAAAATATATATCTAATAGCCTTGAGAATCAATCTACAAACTAAAGGAGTTGGGAGATCTAGGATTCATGAGCATGGAAGCTTTTAACAGTGCCATGATCACAAAGATGGTTGGAGATTTGCTCCAGACAGGTGATTCTTAATGTCTATCATCATGTCAGTCAAGTTTATCAGAAACAAGAATATCCTTAACATGGATACCATGTTAGAAATTCTTTATGCGGAAATAAGATAAGATCACATACCTCCGGTCATTGTCGATTTGATCGGAATAGATAAGAACCAATAATAAAAACCAGAAAGCCAATCCTTTTGCAAGTGATGTACGAATGCCAGAAAGAAGTATTGAAACAATTATTACAAGATCTTCTACTCTCTTACTGTTCCTTATGTCTCTCTGTTTGATGGTTACATAATTTTTAGATTGTTTACAGTGAGAGCAGGGACCCCTTTTTATATCTCCTTAAGTGACTCTTCCATCAAGAGTCAAAAGGCATGAGAACTAATTTCAAAAGACATGTTCTTTCAATACAAAGGGACACAACCTAAATGGAAGAGACACATCGGTTACATAAAACCGTTCTTATGATGTGGCACATGGGCCACATCACTGTTTTCTAACATTCTCCCACTTGGCCCATGTGACATGAATTAATATCCCCCTTTATCTTATGAAGATCAATTTGGAATATACTTTATATGGCCAGTGATAGTTCTCAATAAAATGGAACCTATGAACAAAATAATGTATGAATCATGGCGGTCAAAACTCTATCAACGAGCAATCCCTTCCATGTATCACGATAACATCATTTTCATAAACAGGTCCATCATAATGACTTTATGAATAAGTATCAATTACTCACTCAGGTCCAACTGTTGTCTCCAACGAGACATTTCTAATTTTCCCAAAACCTTATGTATACAACTTGAATGGAAAATATAGAAATTTATTCCCAAATGCTGCAAGTCACATAATTTAGAAAGTGTCAAAACACACAATACATAATACACATAAAGGTTGATCAGACCCATATGCTTAACAAGATCCCCATAAAACCGAGGATATAATCCTTTTATCAATGGATCTACAAGCATAAATTATGTGTTAATGTGCTCCTAAGTCACGTGATTTAACTTGACACATTTTCTGACAAAAGCTACTTGATGTCGATATGCTAATTCTTACTCCCACTTTTCTTGATGTTGGAGTAGAAAATTGCAGCTGAGTTATCACAGTACAATACTAATGTCTTAGATTCCGAATTCTAAGCCCCCGGATAAAAATTTGTAACCATATAGCTACAACTCTATCTTCATAGTTGACATTAAAGTCCACACTTGTTTGCACTACTAACATCTTATGAAAACGCAACTTTATCATCCTCAACTCCGATGTCATAGTCACATTCTTTAAAATACACTTTATAGTATGAAGCTATTGCAGATTTCCTTGATATTGAGGATCTTCTTAAGGGACAGTTCTTGAATCACCACTTCTTCTTGTATGACATTTCGTGGAATGTCATGCTAAGCGGTTATTCTAAAGAATGTGCATGTGTAGTTACTGGATCACACACTTCTTCAATGACTATTCTTTGAAGACTCCCACTGATGTTTCCATCCCCTATAAATCTTGCATTTCCAGCCTTAACAATTTATCTCTATGTATCTTCCATAATATTCACCTCCTCTATCTGATCTTACAATCTTTATTGCTTCATCATTTAGTTTCTCTACTTCGGCTTTAATTAAGAAGATAGAGATACAAAAATCTTGTATGATCATCAATAAAGGTGATGAACCATTTTTGACCATTCAAACATGGAGGTGTAAACGGTCCACATATATCAGTATGAATGATTTCCAAAATGTTGGAACTTCTCCTAGCAATTTTCTTTATCTTGTTAGTCTGTTTTCCATTTATACAGTCTACACAAGTACCGAAATCAGAGAAATCAAGAGTTTGCAAAATACCATCTTTCACTAACCTCTTTAACCTTGCAATGGAGATATGTCCCACTCTTCTATGCCATAACAAAGATGACGTACTCTTTATTCACAATACTACACTTTATGCCAATACTTTTAGTCGTGGTGCAAAGGTTATGGTTAAAAATAAGAATCTAAATTAAGCTTGTATAAACCATTCTAAACATTTTTCAAAATCAACAACATCCGAGTCTTTTAGCAAACTTACAAATTATTAAATTAAATTTAAAACCAAGAAAACACAAGTCTTGAGACAGAAATAAGATTTCTAGAAAACAAAGTAATGCAAAAGGTTCTTTTTCAAATCCAAACGAAAAAAAAATTCAAGCATAAGTCTATAGGCTCCAACGACTTTTACAGTAGAAGGCATCTTGTTTCCAGAATAGATGCAAAATTCACTGTTTGTCGGTTTCCTTTGGCTGAGGAAGCCCTGCATAGTATTGGCAATGTGAATTGTAAAACCAGAATCAATCCACCAAGTATTGTGATAATCAATCATATTGGATTCGAAATATACTAATGAAATGATGAGATTACCTTTCTTTTCAAACCATGCTTTATACTTGAGGCAATCTTTCCTCACGTGGCCTTTCTTTTTGCAGAAGAAACACTTAATGGGTTTCTTTAAGTTGGTCTTGTTGACCGACAAATTATTGTTCTTCTCTTTCTGAGAAAAACTTTCCCTTTTCTCCCCTTGTCCTTTTCCCTGAGAAATTAGATGGGCACTCTCTAGATTCTCCTGCTTCAACCTTCCTTCCTCTTGAACACACATAGTCAATAATTCATTCATAGACCATTTTTCCTTTTGTGTGTTGTAAGAGAATTTGAATTGCCCAAATTGAGATGGTAGGGAAATGAGTACTAAATGGACAAGAAAATCTTATGAAAGTTCCACTTTTAAAGCCCCAAGTTGAGAAGAAATATCTCTCATCTCCATAATGTGTTCACGTACACCGGAAGTCCCATTGTACCTCATTGATGACAATTTTTGTATTAAGGTGCCTGCTAGGACCTTGTCAGAAGTAGTAAATTGTTCTTAAATAGCTTGAAGATAGTCCCTCACGTTGTCACGTTCAGGAATTGAACCTCTGATACTCTTATTAATGTGAGACTTGATAAGCATCAAACTTATACGATTGGATCTCTCCCACTGTTCATATGTTGCTTTCTCATCCTGAGTACCAGTTGCGATAGCAATTGGTGGTTCTTCCTCACGGATTGCTAAATCAAGATCCATGCATCCTAAATATAAGAGAATTTTCTCCTTCCATTCATTATAGTTGTCACCATTCAATATTGGGATACAAGAAGATGAATCGTTCAAAAAAGCAGATTGCACTGCTACAAATAATAGCAAATATGCTCACAATCAATTAAAAAAGCAAATCAAATCTAGAATTTCAACCAATGTTTACTAATCTAGTTAAAACTTCAAGTTATTGTGACCCTCCTGTGGGTAAAAGTCACAACAACACATAATATCATAAATACAAATGATATACATGTATATATGATGCCGTATGATATGCCTAATAAATTTAAAATATCAAATTAAAAACATCTTTTACCTGTGGGTATTAAGACATTTTCAATCTAATATTACATTTAAAATCAACACATGAAGACTTCCCTGTGGGGTATGGTCTATATCATTTATGGTTATTTACAATAATTTAAGCTTCAAATTAAATCTATAAGATGTTGTGGCTAATCTTATAAATTAAAATGATTAACCAAAAATACTTAATTAAAAGTATTCCATAATTAAACAAACTAAATTATCTTCCGTAATCATATATGAACCACTAACTTATCATGCAACACAATCAGATGAGAATTTGTATACTATACAATGCATGAGATAATTCATCAATTGTATATCTCTCGTATGCCATATATATTAACGTGATTGACGCACACAAAATGGATTTCGTATTAATGTGAAAAATATTTCCACTCATCCATTAATCACTCCAACGGAATATAGGGTACAGCATGCACAGAGATAAGTTAGGAAACTATTGTTAACGTTTCAAAAAGCTTTAAATTAGGATAACTAGTTATGCACAATCTTAATTACCTAGAGAGAATTAAGGAACAACATATGCTGTATTCATGAATTTCACTGTAACTTCTGGGCAACTTCTGGTGATTTATGGAAATATAGTTTAACTTAAAATCACGCTATAATTAAGGAAATAGCAACAAGATATATTCAAGGAGAAATTAACGCAATTCAAAATCTTAATAAGACTAGCGAGACATAAGCTAATCATGATACGGGGTCCTTAATAGCAGCGGTAACCAATCCAAATTAGGCAATACAGACAAATCAGATTCAAAATAGGTTCTTCAAATTATAGCCGTGATTTATTTTATGATTTCATTAGATTTACCCAGATTTTTACGACATGCATATAAATACACGGTGATCCCAAATCATGATTAACACCATCAAATCAAACAAGGACCAGAGCAGCCTATGCTCTGATACCAAATGTTAATAATTCTTTATGCGGAAATAAGATAGGATCACATACCTCCGGTCATTGTCGATTTGATCGGAATAGATAAGAACCAATAATAAAAACCAGAAAGCCAATCCTTTTGCAAGTGATGTACGAATGCCAGAAAGAAGTATTGAAACAATTATTACAAGATCTTCTACTCTCTGTCTGTTCCTTATGTCTCTGTGTTTGATGGTTACAGAATTTTTAGATTGTTTTCAGTGAGAGCAGGGACCCCTTTTTATATCTCCTTAAGTGACTCTTCCATCAAGAGTCAACAGACATGAGAACTAATTCCAAAAGACATGTTCTTTCAATACAAAGGGACACAACCTAAATGGAAGAGACACATGGGCCACATCACTGTTTTTAAACATACCAAAGCCCGTGCAAAGGACTCCTGGATCTAGAAAATATTATTAGGAGGGATAAAAAACATCCAAAAGTATAACTCTTGGCAAGTTGCGGACAGTGCTAACATAAACACTTGGGAAGACAAGTAGATTGGTGATCCAAGTATTCACCACATCCAACCAAACAACTATCGTGAAGATATCAATCTAGTGAAACACCTCATCATTGATGATGAAGTTTGAGATGATATTAAATTATAGGAATGGTTCAACTAGAGGAAATGCAGGCTATTAAGGAAACTACGCAACGCTCAGAGAGAAAGATCAAATTAGATGGGCTTTAACAGAAAGTGGAAACTTTTCTATAAAATCTCCCTGTACTGCTAGAGCTAAGATGAAAGGTCTTGTAAAGGGTGAAAACCTCATGGTGTATAACTACTAGTATTAATATAATTTCTTTTCATTAAAAATAAATAAAGCTTGCTAATTGAAGTAAGATATTCGGAAAATGGACACCCCTAGCTACAAAACCTTTTTTTTTTTGGAAACAACCAGTATTTTGCACTATATTGATCTGACACTATTCAACCAACTAGATATACATCAGCCAGCCTGGGACAGGGGTCAACATAAAAATCTGTAATCTCCACTGCAATGCCAATTAGACTAACTAAATTCCTTTTACTGTCTTCGACTTTGCAAGACATCTCAGGATGCCAGATCGGGTGAATCAAGCACAAAAGCTGAATTAGCTTTTGACTTAGCTAAGGAAATACAAAGAATAAATGGAACAGTGGAAGCTGAAGATGAAATTACCCCAGATATTTTCAAACACATCTACCAAAATGCAGTACAAGGGCGTTATCCTGGCTGTTATCACGCGAGTTATCAAAGGAAGATACATGACACATTACAACAAATCTTTGTTCATTAAACTAGTAACGACATGGAACATATCCCCAGCCACAACCTAGAGTTGGATCCAAGCGTTGCAAGTGCCTTTTTTAGAAAAAATTGGGTTTAAAGCCCAAAAGAGGTCAACTACCTACAAGCCCAGGTAGTTAGAAAAATGAAAAAAACCATCCACGCCGATGCTGACGAGTTTCAAACTCAGGTCGCTGATATCAGCGCCCAACGACTTTACCAAGATACCACAGTGACATCTGCAAGTGCTTTATTATATAAGTTTCCGATTTCTTGCCTTTTCTTATAAAAAAAAATAAAACAAAATAAAATTGGAAAGGGCGAAAAGGTCTAGAAAAAAACACACACCAAATTTGATACCCAATTTATAATCTTGAACTTTTCGCAACCTCCATAGTTAAGATTCAGTCGTACAACCTGAGATACATGAAGATCTTGCTTCTTTATCTAGAGAAAACAGTAAAGTTCTTTTGATGTAGGAACTCGTTTCCTATCTTAAACTCTGCAATATTAGCTTTTTCTTAATAAAACGACTTTAATTATCAAAAAAAACAAAAAAAACAAAAAAAAACAAACCTTTCTGAACCTCCATAGTTCATACCCAATTTGAATTGCGTCAGCATGCAAAAGATTGTGGGAAGGAATACTCGTTCTACCTCGATGCCCCATCTGCCAGAAACAAATTACTATCAAGATAAAAATGTATCCATGAGACCAATGGCTTTTCTTGGTCACGTCTCTTGTAAAACACCTCTCGAAGAACCTGATGTAAAACTTAACCAAATACTTCAAAAGTGCCTTTCAAAATATAATTTCAAAATATAAAATATGATAAGAAGAAAAGGGTAGGACTTTTTTTATGATTACAAAAAAAAAAACAAACATTTAGTTGAACCAAAACTAGAAAAGAAATTTCACTTCATTCGGCTTCCTCAATTTTAAGTCCATCCATACTAACTTCTGTTGAATGACTGGCACTACCCTGCTGATCCATCTTACTGATGATAGGGTTGCATACATCTGCCAACTCCTCCATCTTCTGGTTGTTATCGTCTACATCAGCTAGTTCATGGGTATCCAACCACTGAATTGCTTTGTTAACTGCATCCTCTATTATCTTCTTATCATCCGATGCAATGTTTCCTCCAATATAACTGATCGTGTTCCGCATGTTGTATGCATAATTCTCAAATGACAACCTTGACTTCACCTTCTTCCTGTGATCTTCATCTTCTGACCTGTATTCCTCGGCCTCTCGAACCAGCCTCTGGATCTCAACTGTTGACAACCTCCCTTTGTTATTTGTAATAGTGATCTTACTTTTATTCCTTGTCGTCGTTTCTTCAGCAAACACATTCAAGATACCGTTTGCATCCATATCAAAACATACTGTTATCTGAGGAACACCTTGAGGTGCTGGAGGAATTCCTTGTATCTCAATCGTACCCAACAAGTTATTCTCAGTGGCCTTAGCTCTTTCACCCTCGTAGACTGGAAATGCCACGATATTTTGATCTTTGTAGGTAGTTGTGAAGGTGTTCTTTTTTGTGGTGGGAATGGTGCTGTTCCTTGGGATCAACACATTCATAACATCCCCCCTTGTCCTAACACCAAGAGAAAGAGGGGTGACATCCAACAGCACCAAGTCCTGCACCTTCTCATTACCTACGCCACTCAAAATAGCAGCTTCTACTGCGGCACCATATGCAACAGCCTCATCTGGGTTGATGCTCTTGCAGAGTTTCTTCCCATCAAAAAAATCCTGCAAAAGAGACTGAACCTTGGGAATTCTAGAGGAACCTCCAACTAGGACAACTTCGTGAATTGCGCTCTTCTCCATCTCAGCATCCTTCAAACACATTTCAACAGGTTCCATACATTTCGTGAACAAATCCACGTTCAAGTCTTCGAATTTTGCACGAGTAATGGACATATGAAAATCAACTCCATCATACAAGGCATCCACCTCAATGTTTGTCCGAGTAGTAGATGACAGAATCCTCTTTGCCTTCTCACATGCTGTTCGCAGCCTCCTAATAGCCTTTGGGTTTCCACTAATGTCCTTGTTTTGCTTCCTCTTGAACTCTTGAACGAAGTGATTTAACATCCTGTTATCAAAATCCTCTCCTCCAAGATGGGTATCTCCAGCAGTAGCCTTGACGTCAATGTTTCCCTTGTTAATGGTGAGTATCGAAACATCAAAAGTACCACCACCAAGATCGAAGATAAGAACATTCTCCGCACCAGCACTTGTTCCCTTCTTATCAAGACCATAGGCAATAGCGGCAGCCGTTGGTTCACTGATGATCCTCAATACATTAAGGCCAGCAATTTTACCAGCGTCTTTAGTAGCATGACGCTGCGAATCATTAAAGTACGCAGGGACTGTTATAACTGCGTCCTGAACACTTGAACCAAGATATTCTTCGGCAGTTTCTCTCATTTTAAAGAGAACCATGGATGATATTTCCTCAGCTGAAAACTTTAAATCCTTGCCTTTGTATTTGACTTGAATCATGGGTTTTTCGTCCACGCCAGCAATGACATTAAAGGGCCATAGTTCCATGTCACTCTGAACAAAGCTATCGACGATTTTCCTACCAATTAAACGCTTTGCATCTACATAAAAAAATGTACGGATTCAGAAAATTTAGGGGTATACTAATTAATCATGAAACAATTGAAGTTATTATCTCGCAATTTGAGTACTTAGAGAAATACAACTCTCATAACAAAAAATGCACAACAAGTAACATGATTATAAAAATTTCCTATCAAAAGACCTCGAAGAAGCTTACCAAAAATGGTGTTAAGAGGATTCATAGCAGCCTGATTCTTAGCAGCATCACCAATCATCCGTTCAGTTTCCGTAAAAGCAACATAAGAAGGAGTTGTCCTATTCCCTTGATCATTAGGAATAATCTCGACACGGCCATTTTGCCATACTGCAACGCATGAATATGTTGTTCCTAAATCTATTCCTACTGCAAATCCTCCTGCGGTTCTCTCAGCCATTGTTGCTTGTTGAAACTGAACACTCACAAGAAAACTGAACTTTGTACTAAAAAGAGTGAATGATTTTTGTGGAGTTTTACAGAGAGCAAGCGGAGGCAATAAAGAGAAAAGTGAAGAAATAATGGTTTACAGAGAAGCGGATTTGAAATAGATAGAAGCTAGACAGTTAGGTGGAGTGGACCAGGATGAGCACTCACACACGCTATTAGTCGACAAATTGCACACACTCGAACCAACTAGCTAAGATGCAGCTAAAAAGAGAATTATTTACACTGACTTAAGAAACGCCTATTCTGTCATGGAGGATGATGCATGTTCTTTGGACTATTGACTGGTTGTTTGTCTTAAAAAATGTCGTCTTTTTGCTGCTAGACTGATGGTTATGATGGTGACTCCATTTAGTAGCTTCCAGCAACGCTTGCTGCTTTTTAATTGTCTAATGATTAAGCTTGCTTGTAAGACAACTGATTAGACGGAGAACCAGCCGACAGTGGTTGAAGCCATATGTAACTTGAATAATATGGTGAGGCCCGGACACTACCACTTTGGACCAGTACTACTGGTAAGTAGCTCTACATTCTTGACTTCTGTTTCGAAAATTCTAACCTCTGTGGTCTGTTTTGCTTATCCTATAATAATTCAATGGGATTTCTTTGTTTATGTGCTAGGTGTACGGTTAAATCCTCAAAGATGGTCATTTTATTAGTACAAAAGGAAGCAACAAACATTCTTATAAAAAAAAAAGTAAATATATATATCTAACGGTATAAGATTCCATAAGCATCGAAGAGGCGCACACGGTCCGGCATGGATGTGTAACTATTGGAAATCCAGTAGTACACCCAAGTAATGAAATACACAAGATCTAAGACATGGTTATGATAACAAGATCAAACTCCTCTTTTATGAAAGCACACGAAATAGAAATTCTTTTATAAATAAGTTAAGATGGTGATGATATTACAAGTATTGAAACTCACAAGAACCCTAACTTACTTTCTCTCAACATGACCCCTCCAAATATAAAAATCCAACCTCTATTACAACGAATCAAGGTCTCTATTTATAGGAAAAACCACATAATGGAGTACAACTCATTTTACTACGCCGGCAATCACACAATTCACGTGATTTTGCTTTATACTTCGCCCAAGCCATTTTTAATAAAGTTATTCCATTCTTTTCCCCGATAACTTCGGTTACTTGTCGGTACAGTTGTCCCATTTTTGCGCAACAATCCATTTTCATCTGAGATTATTGTTTACTTCGTCGCATAATTCCTTCTTCGTTAATTATCTTCTTGCTCAAACACATTTACCTCGTTTATACACATTTCGCAGATCTCTTATTCAAGGTTGATTCATACTTCGCAAGTCTAATATTCGAAAAAGTTATTCTGACACTTGATTTGACTCATCACTGACATTCACCCTCGGGGGGTTGATAAAAGATCTTATTTCAAGATTTACTTCACCTATTTCGTTCAACCTCGTTCGACCACGTGGCGAGTAGGATTTTTGTACCTACATTTTGCCTTTTCTCGTTCCATTCGCAAGGATTAAGGATGGAAAGAGAATCTTGCATTAAATTCGTAACCGCCACGTTTCCGTTATTCTCACTTCCATGTTCCCCACGATCTTTGTAACCGCACATAACCGGTTCCACTTCTTCAACTAATTTCATGACCTGTCATTGCCGGTTACTACTCGGTTTCACTATAAATACCTCGACTCCTCTTCTCCTATATTATTTTCCATTCTAAATCTTCTTCACTCCTACTACTATTATCGCTGCTACTTTTTTGATCCTTCATCTTCTTCATCTCTGCCTCCAGCATTTTCTACCGCAACCTCTTTCGTTTTTTAGTCTTTAGAACCTTTTAATCTTCAAAGTAATGGCTCCTAAGAAAACTCCATCTCCAACATCGTCCAAAACCCTCGAAGATTTTCAAGAAGAGTTCGAGAAAAAGGGTTTAACCTTAACTCCGACAATTGATTCATCGGTTTCTCCCCCCATTACTGCTTCTAAGAACATGGAGATAAATTACAGATGGATCCAGTCTTGGAGTTGGTCTTCAAATAGAATCATCATCACTGCTGGTCAGTTAAGAGCAGGTCTTCCCTTCCCTCTGTACGATCCGACTAACCCTCTCTTTTACGAGATACTGACCAAGCTCTAGCGAGTGGGAATGCAATTCGTATCGCGAATGAGTTCGTGGTTCGCTCGAAGGGTAGTCCTTCTCAAATTCCTACGATTGTGAAGGAGTTCGATCCTGAAGATTATAATATTGATTCGTTCGTCTTGAACTACATCGATAAAACAATGACCACGAGAAAGTATCAAGTGTGGGGTGTTAAGCTCACTCGGAAACCCATGGATGACCCTTCTAAATCCTTTATCCAAGATGTTGAGACGTTTGGTCGCGCGAGGAATGATCGTTTTCGTTTCTATAACGACGATGATTGGATGAAGTTTCCATTGATCTTGGAAGGTCCTTTGGTATGGGGTTTGAATAGTGACAGCTCTGCTCGCTCTGGCCCTCTCTTTAGGCATGATCATTTCGCAACTTATGATCCCAGGAGACTCCAATGGTTTGAGATGCCAACTGGGGTAAATTCTGTTCTCCTTCTAATTCGCCGACTTCTCATTTATGGCATTCTAACTTTATTCTCTTTGTTATAGTATCCACTTCCTCCTCCTGGTTTACTCAAGGATCGCAAAAAGAAGGAAGCTACTATTGAGTCTCCTTCTTCTGAACAGGTATTGTTTAGTTGTTGTACTTTGCTCCCTTCATTGTCATATGACTTTCTAACTCTGTACTTCGTAGGAAGATGAGCTTGTTGTTCCCCAAGCTTCTACGGGATCTACTAAGGGTCTCAAGAAGCGTGATCATTCTATGGTTCCTCCTTCTACTAACGAGGTATCTTCATCATCTTCTTTACTTCACGATTCTTTTCCTGTAGTTGGTTATCTAACTTTTCTCTTTTCAGGGTGTCTCTAGCGTTTCTCCAGACACTTCTACTCGCCTAAATCATCAACGAAGAGTCCTGGAGTTAGCTGCTCTGACCCAAGTCAAGGGTTCTAAAGTGGCTTCGAGTGAATCTACTCCTCCTCCTCCTCCTAAGCATCAACCAGCTGATCCTCCTCGCGAAGTTATTCCTCCCCAATCAACAGAATATGCGAAGTCCTTCCTCTCTATTCCCACTATTGTTGTGGATGATTCTCCAGACAAGTTGTCCAAGGATAAGAAGGAGATGAACAAAGATAAGAAGAAGATCTACGAAGTAGAAGATCCTGCCTATATACCTTACATGGACTTCTTGAGGCAAATCTTCATTTTAGTTCGGGGAAATGCTTCTCTTAGATCGCCTGCTCTTGAGTCCCTAGCTTCTTTTAGCTCTGACATTTTCCTGGCTGAGGATCAGTCTTTTATGGTGAATGCCTTATTGAATCTCTCTGTTCAACAACATGCTGCTATAATGGGCTTGGTGAGTCTTAAAAAAATTTATTTTATAGTATCTCGTGGTTCTTTCTTCTAATTTTCCTTTCCATTTCGTAGGAGTTTAATCGTCATATGGCTAAACTCGTTGGGACCAGAATGTCTCGTGAGCAGTTGGAGAGATCTGGTGCTCGTATTCAAGAACTTGAAAAGGTACTCGCTGAGGAGAAGAAGTATTCGTCCAAGAAGGAAAAGAAAGATGATGATCTTCGTAGTAAGTTCTCTCTTCTCGTATGTTTAAATTTGCCTTAGTCCTATCTTTTTTATATTCTTATTTTTCTCTTCTTCAAGCTCGATGTATGATGCGTCAAATGGATGCTTCCGAGGCGAGAGATTTGCATGGAGATATTCGTGTGGAGAATTTAAATCTTTCAACTCAAATCGACAGTTATGTGACTGAGAACGAGATTTTAAATGAGAAGGTCGAGACTCTGTTTCTGCAAGCGGATCGTTTGGCTACTGAATCTGCGAATAATGAAGAGCTAAACTTTCATCTTTATAAAGAGAATGAAGACTTAAGGGTTGAACTTCAACGAGTTGGGAATCTTCTCACTACTTCGAGGAATCTCTACTCTTCGTCTTTAGCTCAGATTAAACGTTTAGAAGAAGATAAAACTCGCATAATCAAGAGGAAAGACAAGTCTGTAGTTGATCTTCGAAAATCTCGCAATGAAGTTGACGATTTGAAGTCTGATAATAGTCGTCTTAGAGACGAAGTAACTTTTCTCCTTACTCGTTTAGAAGAATATCAGGGTAAAAGGCATGTTAATCCTCATTCGGGATCCAAACCCACGAAACCTTCCAAAAATAAGGGTTCAGTTATAATTCGCAGTAATGAAGATGACTCTGAGTCTGGTCATGGTAAAGGATTGGATAACTCGTATCATAAACCGTGTACTTAACTTGAATCAGCGAATTTTGAGATTTCTAGACTTGACCATCTCAACGCTGATATTCAAAAAACTTTGGGTTTTGTTATTTTTCAGAAGGAAGGCAGTTTTAGGCATTGTAGGTAATTTTATTTTGCTACATGCTTTACTCGTCAGGCTTCTCATTCTTTCTTTTTAATCCTCGCAGAGTCTGAGAAGCACTTTCAGAATCAAGTTCTTTATCTATCTCGTCAGAAGGACGAGCTCACCAAGGAGGTCTCCAATCTTAAGGAGGATATCAAGGATATGAATCGAGACTTCGCTAAAATGGAGAGAGACGCAGCTAAAATTGCGAAGATGACCCGAAGGAATGCTCAAAATGCTAAGGTCAAACTTTTCAATGAGTTCTGTGATTCTCGCGGCATTCCTTAGGTACCCCTCGATCTTGAAGTTTTCTCTGAGGATGAACCTTCCGATGTCTAAAAGACCTTATCCGACAAAGGTGAAAGTGACGAAGATAGTGATGATGACGAAGAGGTTGAGGCTGAAACTGTGAAGGGTAAAGCTCCTGAGGTCACGAAAATTGACTGACGAACCTTCATCCTCTGCGAATCCTTCTGGTAAATCTAACATCGTCGTCACTGAAACGTCTAAAACTGGTGAAGGCACTATCGAAGTAAAGACTGGTGAAGCTGATGGTGGTTCTGTCGAGGAAGAAGTTATTGGGTTGTTCCTATTCAACAATTACCTCTTCAACCTTGATTATTTTTTTAGTCTTGTTTTCCTGTTCTTGACATTTTATCTCTAACATTTTCTCTTACACTGGGCACTCCCAAGCTTGGGGGGCATAACACTTCTGGTTTTGCTCTAATATATCATCTTTCCGCTTCTACCTGTCTCAAAATTCTTATTGTGTATGATTAGTTATAGCTAGCATGATTAGAATATATCTTATGACTTATCTATGTGGTCTGAAACTGCATTTGCGAAGTTAACTTTGTTTTGAAAGCAAAAATATTAAACTTATCCTTAGCATTTTCTTGCCTCTTGCTTGCGAATTGATCATATACACATATAGTATATACCTGCCTTTGTTTTTGCTTTCAAAGAATGAAAGTTTATGCAAAGGAAATACTCAAAAGAATAAAAAATATAAAAGTATATACTTGACTCTTATTCTTTTGTGAAGTTCCGAAGCATACCTGTGTTTCTTCATGGATTACCTTATTACTTTCGTGCAATATTTAGATTGGAAATCTTGCCTCTTGCTCGTGGGTATGATCTTGCTACTCTTATTCTTTTACGTAGTTCCAAAATTTACCTGTACTTCGCTGTATTTTCAAGGAAAACTCGTACTTCGTGGTTCATTACTCATCATTTCAATGTCTTTTGAGTATTCTGCCTTTGCATGTGATGTTTGTCTTTCGTAGTTCGTCATTTCCTGCAACATTAGTTTCACTACATAGTAATAATGTTTTGTACAAAATAATTCCCTTTGCTTCTTGTCTTTGTTTCATAATTTTCCTCTTATTTTTTCATATTATTTTTCCTCTTGTTGTTGTTGTTTTTTTTTTTTTAGGGTTGCTAATTTTTGTTCTAAGGTTTTGCTGTCTTCTACTTGTAACTCCAGGGTCTTACCAGCCTGTTGAAGAGGGATTAACATGCCCTTGCCTTCTACTTGTATATGGCTATACGAGGTCTTATTGCGCCTCCTAGTTAAGGTCTTATTGTGCCTCACCCTATTTTGCAGGGTCTTATTTCGACGAAGTCTCAGGCGCTCTTTATTCTCGCGAATAAATATCCATCAACCTCGCCTTAACTCCAGTGTCGAGGTCTTACTTCGCGAAAATACGATAGCCCTAGTTATTCCCATGAATAATAGCCCCATGATATTGCCGTCTTTTTTTGGTCACACAGCTCCCTAATCTGGAGGGTGTCGTCCCTTTATATCCCCCCTGATTGCCCCTTCAAGGAGGTTAACCCGGTTATTACGACAGTCAGTTTTTTTCGTGACTTCTTATCCCTTCGCCGATATGACTCATGGTTACAAAGTCACACCCTAGGTGGGGTTTCTTTGGGACCGAGTGCATCGTAGCCAGGACTTTCCATACGGTCATGGACGGTAATGCTCCAGACGTCCCAGGCACCCGCAGCTCAACCGAATACGTCAGCACCCTGGTCATATTTCTGCACTCCTTACCGAAGGCCATCATAAAGGGACCCTCAGCGGATATGTCTTATTATTGCCTCTATTTTATATCTCTGATAGTTACTCATGACGTGCGATGGGTCTTATGATTGCCTCTTGTACTTTCGTACGAACTAGGGTGCACACCATGGATTCCCATCCTTCCTAGGCGAAAGGTTTAAGTCTCCATAGAAACTATTGTTTTCTGTGGGTTTTATCAGCTTCTTAATGCGAGGTCTTACTTGCCTATTGATTCCATGGGTGATCCAATCTTCGATCTTGCCTTTCGACTTCACTATATATTATATTTCCTTCGTTATCTGTATCTTTTCCTTGAAAATCTGTGAGCTCATAAGCGCCATTACCCACAACTCTCTTCACGATGTACGGACCTTCCCATGTAGGTTCTAACTTTCCTCCTATCCCATTTTGGTAAGGTGGGATTTCACGCAACACCAACTCCCCTGGTACAAAGCTTCTCTCCTTTACTCTTTTGTTGTAATCCCGAGATAACCTTTGATGATAATTCGTCATATGTCGCAGCGCAGTTTCTCTGTTCTCTTCTAAATACTATTCCCATGCCTCCACCTGAATTGTTTGAAGACCCGTCAACAAATATTTCCCAACTTCGTAGGTCCTCTGGGTCTGGGCGTTCCTCATCCATATCCATTATCTCCTCTACGCCTTCATCTTCTTCCGAAGGAAATTCAGCCAAGAATTCTGCTATTATGTGTGACTTCGTGGAAGTTTGCACTTCGTACTTCAACCCGAATTGATCAGTTTGAGTATTCCATCTTTCAATTCTCCCTACTCTCTCCGTGTTCTTCAAAACTGATTCTATTGGGACTCTTATTAGCACTTTGATTTTAGGAGTTTGAAAATAAGTTCGCAACTTATGCGCCGCATACACTAGGGCTAGGATCAACTTTTCGATTTTTGGATAGTTTCTCTCGGCAGAATAAAAAGTTTTACTGATATAAAAGATCGACTTTTCTACTCCTTCATCTGAGCGAAGTAAAACTGCACTGAGGGCATTTGATGTTGCAATCTCGTTCATCCCTTTGATCTCCTTTCATCTCGCCGATCCCACTTGGCATTGGGAATCTGAAAAGATGAGGGTACCCAAATATACCTCAATCTAAAACTTTTCCACCTATAAGTCCTTTCACCGAAAGTAATTGTCTATGGACTGAGTCGAGATAATAAAACGAATCGGTTCACACTTCGTGTGAACGTCTATGGATACGAGATTGAGACAATACGACAACAAGATAACTTGTGTGATTGACTACGGATACAAGATCGAGACAATACAACAACGAAGTATGATTACTTGATAATAGGTTCGGACTTAACCAAACAGTAAAGGATTGTTATCAAGTAATTAGGAATTAACGTTTGTGTATTTTACTTCTAATTATAATAAAAACAATTATAATTGCGGAAATAGAAAAGTAAAAGACACAACAAGATTTTGTTTAATGAGGAAACCGCAAATGAAGAAAAACCTCGGAACCTTGTCCAGAATTGAATACTCTTAGAATTAAGCCGCTATACAAAATCTAAACCAACTTCGTATAGTTGAGAACAAGAACCTAAACCTATAGTTCACTTAGTTCCCTCAGTATCCCTGCGCCTCCAACTTGTAATAAGTCACGTACTTGGAACAATTCCTTTGGTTCGTATTCCAAATAGTAATGGAATAACAAATCTGTTCGGTAACAACTCTTTTCAAACAACGTGATATGAGTTTGACAAAAGGCTCTTCCGAATAGACGGCTCCACCAGTAACAACACAACTAGGTAGTTTTGCTGGCTCTGAGGATTAGTTTGCTCGAAATGCAAACTTTAATATTTATAGACCAAGGAAGTTTGGTCGCCAAGGAATTTCCAAAACCGAATAT
This sequence comes from Papaver atlanticum, assembly GCA_023531105.1. Classification (NCBI taxonomy): domain Eukaryota; kingdom Viridiplantae; phylum Streptophyta; class Magnoliopsida; order Ranunculales; family Papaveraceae; genus Papaver; species Papaver atlanticum. The sequence continues at coordinate 174,703 of JAJJMB010008936.1, read as the reverse complement.
TCTCAAAGATATGCAATAAAGCCAAAATGGGTTTTCATAATTCCTAGAAATGCACTGTCCAAATATTGACCGAAATCTCAGTAGAAAATCTCCAATTAGTAAATGCACATTACCAATTTTTATTTTCTAAAGATATGCATTTAATTGCTGGAAATTAAAAGCATATAAAAACTAAAAACCTTAATTAAAAGATTCTCAATTTATTTCGATCCGGGATTCTCCTTTAGTTATTAAGGAATATCTTTGAACAATAAAAGATAAGAATTACTGCATATGTTCAAAGTATGTCGACATCTTTACTTTGTAAATCCTTTTTCATATTTACAATCTTGGAACCTATTTGCCAAACTTCCAAAAAAGTTTAGAATTTGTTCATCTTACTTCCAAAAACTATGTGATTGATTATCCTATCAAATCACCATTAATGGGTTTCACGGTTCTACCAAAACACTAAGCTTTAGTTCTACCTCCATGTGGGTACTAGGATAGGTCACACTAGCTTTCCAAAAATTGGTTGACTAGGTACTAGGATCGGTTACCACATTATTATGGTATTTACTTGTGATCGGTTGCACAAGTCATAGGATCGGTTAACAATTACTAATACTTGTTGCACCTCTTACAAGGATCGATTCCACATACTTGTGATCGGTTGCACCTCTTACTAGGATCGGTTACCAAATGTCTAGAGTTGGTCATACCAATTAAAAAATATCGATTATACCATCTCAGGTGATTACTAAAGATCAGTTTCACTAATAAAAGTCATACCAATACAAAAGTCATGCATTGTGAATAGTTTTACCAAGATACATAAACAAGTTATGAGAGGTTATACTAAACACACATATTAGTAATCCAAAGATTTGCAATGAATAACAATACCAATAAGCCTAGAGATTTCCCTTTCAATTCACAAAAAAAGTTTATGAATTATACTTCCTTTAAACGAATGTAAAACATTGTTTCCTAGGACGAAATCTTCACCCATACCCATACATAATCACAATAGCATTCATAGGATTATGTCGATGTCTTATATACGAAGTTCAAAAGATAGACATTATACTTTGTATTGTAATTCCTTAATACTATGTTTAACTAGAGTATAATCATTCACAACTTCGCAGTTATGTTTTCAATATGCACGACTTGAAAGATACGTTAGGAATGCAACAGTTCAAGTCAAATATAACTAACCTCAAGAGGAAGGATGATGTCGTCGATGTAGCTCTTTACTTCTTCACATTCTTCAAGTCTTCACGTAATACTTGTAAGTCTCATATCCTAGTAACTTTCTAGCTAACCTGTACGAAGTTGACTCTAGTAAATAATCAAGCGATGAAAAGACGAGGGTACCCAAATATACCTCAATCTAACACTTTTCCACCTATAAGTCCTTTCTCCGGAAGTGATTGTCTATGGACTGAGTCAATACAATACAACTAATCGGTTCACACTCTGTGTGATCGTCTATGGATACAAGATCGAGACAATACGACAACAAGACTATGGATATAAGATCGAGACAATACAACAACGAAGTATGTTTACTTGATAATAGGTTCGTACTTAACCAAACACAAAAGGATTGCTATCAAGTAAATAGGAATTAACGTTTGTGTAGTTTACTTTAAATTATAATAATAACAATTATAATTGCGGAAAATAAAAGTAAATGACACACAAAGATTTTGTTAATGAGGAAACCGCAAATGCAGAAAAACCCCGGGACCTTGTCCAAAATTGAATACTTTAAGGATTAAGCCGTTATACAAAATCTAAACCAACTTTGTATAGTTGAGGCCAAGCAACTAAACCTATAGTTCACCTAGTTCCGTCTGTATCCCTGCGCCTCAAACTTGCAATAAGTCACGCACTTGGAACAATTCCTTTGGTTCGTATTCTAAACAGTAAAGGAACAACAACAAATATTCGGTAATAACTCTTTTCAAACAAGTCATATGAGTTTGACAAAAGGCTCTTCCGTTTATCCCAATAAACTCCTTTGTCAGATTCTTAGATCTATCCAATAACAACTATCAAAGTAATTGTCAAGATTTTGCAATCAATACTTCGAATCACAAAGAAACGTATTGATGCCGATCTACTCAACTAATCAATCAAGGTTATCACAAAGATAAACCGATTATAGTTGGATCCCTTTCCAGCCAAAACAAGTTTTGTGCACACCAAAGATCATGAACCCAAATCAGAAATCTTCTGCGTCTTCAAATCTTCTTAGATCTTCAATAAACACCTGCACACAAACAACTTTAATCTCTTGTGATCAATCACACACGGAACGGAGTCTGTTAACAATGGATTATCACAAGACGTCTTTATATCTACTAACAGTTTAAAGATCTCCTGTCGAAACTTCGATCTAGTTTGAGTGAATCTTATATAAGAAGAGAAGATTATCAAGCATAAACAAACTAGGTGCAATCAAAGTTCAACAACCGTTAGTCAATCAAATCAATCGAAAACTAATAATAAACTGCAATTATCTAGTTTCCCACCAATGGTACTAATAGAGCTTCTCAATCCCAAAGACGTCTTTAAAACGAGCGGCCGTAAGAGATTTCGCCTAGTTAGGTTACTTTCCTCTCCGAATAGGCGGCTCCACCAGTAACAACACAACTAGGAAGTTTTGCTGGCTCTGAGGATTAGTTTGCTAGAAATGCAAACTTCAGTATTTATAGACAAGGAAGTTTGGACACCAAGGAATTTCCAAAACCCAATATTCTCAAAGATATGCAATAAGGGCAAAAACGGTTTTCATAATTCCTAGAAATGCTCTGTCCAAATATTGACCGAAATCTCAGTAGAAAATCTCCAACTAGTAAATGTACATTACTAATTTTTATTTTCTAAAGATATGCATTTTAATTGCTGGAAATTAAAAGCATATAAAACTAAAAACCTTAATTAAAAGATGAGATACTTTGGGTCCCAACTTTATGACCAGAGTTGCATTTGGGTCCTAAAAAGTTGCAAATTAGAGTTTGGGTCCCATGACTGTCATTGACTGTCTCGACAGTTAGAAAAATAAATAATAAAAATAAATAAAAAATTCTATTTTCTTAACGCTGTTGGTTACCGTTAAGCATGTGACTCGCATGTGCAACTAAAAATCAGCTGAAGCACATCTGACGGGTGAGAAAAAAAAATCCAACGCTCTGAATATTTTTTACAAATTTTACTCCTTCAATTCCATCAATGGAGGTCTACAACGTTTAGATGGCGGAGAATTCGTTGAGGAATTTTCACAAACAGTTGTTATGCGTTATGCTGTTGATAGAGAGATATCTATTTGTTTGCTCTTTTATACAACTCCTTCCCTGCATATCCGAGTTGGATTAATACCCAACAATTTTTTCATGCACAAACACCAAAATTTATCTCAATTTCAGCCATCCATGACTATAGCCCGTTGTTAACAGCTCCTTCCTGACTAGTTTTTAGGCTCAATGAAGAATCTTAGTCATCAGAGATTTATTATAATCCAAAGAATTGAAAACTTATTATCAAATCACTATCGTCATCACCGTAAATGGAGAATCCATGATTATCATCCCCGTCAATGGAGAATCCATGACCTCCAGCATCTTCAATAGGAATTAAAACTGATTCCTCTTTGTTGACCCATATTTGAATTGTACAATCTGTTTAATAATTGCTTTTATTATTAGCTGAGATAAACTATATCTAGTGATTCAATCAAATCCAATCAAAATTCCTTCACCCTTCCATTTTCTTTCTCATTTGAGTTCATCCCATGGATTCCTTCTGCGAACACCACAAATCTTTTAGGTTTGGAATTGGGATTCCGATGCAGATGGGGAGAGGGACATGGGTGTAGTGAGAAGTGTAGGGCCGGTTTGGATATGGATGGAATTGATGGAGAAAATTTTGCATAGAAGATTACCATGTTCTTCATCCTTTATATGGTTTAGAGAGAATAAATTTATCTGTATCACTGAAGCAAAGTGTGGATCCATCACTAACGGATGGCAAAGTTAGTAATAAATATAAACCTAGTACTAAGAAGATCATTTCAGATTTAACCCAAGTTTTTAATTGTCAAGGCACGCAACGGTGGTCCTGGGACCCAAACTCTAATTCCCAACTTTTTTGGACCCAAATGCAACACTAGTCACAAAGTTGGGACCCAAAGTCAAAATATCCCTTAAAAGATTTTCAATTTATTTCGATCCGGGATTCTCCTTTAGCTATTAAGGAAATATCTTTGAACAATAAAAGATAAGAGTTACTGCACATTTTAAAAGTATGTCGACATCTTTACTTTGTAAATCCTTTTTCATATTTACAATATTGGAACCGATTTGCCACACTTCCAAACAAGTTTAGAATTGGTTCATCTGACTTCCAAGAACTATGTGATTGATTAGCCTATCAAATCACCATTAATGGGTTTCACGGTTCTACCTCAACATAAAGTTTCGGTTCTACCTCCAAGTGGGTACTGATGTGTTTTGTAGTTGTAGTGGTAAAAAGATTCGTTTCTCGAACTTGTGAAGGATTTTTTTAGACTTAAATTAAATTAAATAAAATTGTATCAAATTATAAAAAAAACACCGAGACTCTGGATTCCACCATTAACCAATTAAGTGATATAATCTAATCAATATTCATGCAACTCTTTACGTTTAAAGTGATTTTAATATTTTGCAAAAGTAGATTTTTGGAATAACAAGTGTATTTCGAAAGCATAGAATATAAAAAACATAGGTCTAAGCATAATCTATCAAGAGAAATCAGAATTGTTTAAGAAAAATCATTCAATCAATTCTCAATCAAAGCAAATCATCATATAAGAATTGCAAAAATAGTCAAAATAGAATTATACCACTTTTCATGGAACAATGGCTTCCTCCATTGCCTCCGCTAAAGGGGTTTAGCTCCTCATATTAATCACTTGCTCAAAGTACATATTTATAGCTCAAAAGTTGATTAAAAGAGTAAAAGAATACACTGTAGTCGCTAAAGGTCTAAAACAGAAGACAGAATCGTCGCTGAAAGGTTTTGGTAACTGCAGACAGGAACGATAGGAGTTTATTGTCACGGAAATAAGTCTGCTCCTACAACTGTTGCATGTGCGTCTTATGTTCTTCGTGTCTTCTTCTTCGCAGCAGCAGAACAGAATTTTTGTCTCTGATTTTCTTTGCTTCTCTAGTGCTCTAAACCTCTCAAAAGTGTTGATTCCTCTTCTTAGGACTCTCCCCACCCTATATATACCTCACAGGTCGTCTTAAACTCGACGAAAATCTCCTTTTCATCCACCAAAAGTCTCGGACTTTCTCATATATTTCTCACCTTCTTTTCACGGAAATAATCCTTCGGGATTTACTCCTTTTTCCTTTCTTTCACGCCTCTGTTGATGTTTAAAATCTTCTCTAACTGATATAGAGAATCTGCAGAGATATTCTCCATCCAAGAAATCCAAACGTTTCCGAAAATAATCCACCTTCCCTGTTTCACAGAATTACCGAAAATAAGAGGATTTGATTCCTCTTTTTATCTCCCAAAACACGTCACATTCCCTGTTTAATCGTAACAAGCCCATAATGATCCATATCCGTGAAAAAAAATCCAACAGAATTGCACCCAAATCGCTGCCAGAAAGTTACGCAGCGTGAACTTTAAATTCCCGCCAAAAGTGAAATTCAAACGAAGGGGATGACCTACCCTTATCCGGACCATGGGTGCGAATAGCAAGTGGATACCCCTTAGTAATCTGGTGCCCCTTAGTAATTTTTTCTCATGAGAGCAAAAACCACTTTTCGAGCCAATTTCGCCGCAAAAGCCTATTTCTCAAAAAACACCTACAAAGGGATAAAATACCAAAATTAGTACAAAAATGGGTACTAACAATATACACAAAAGAGATGAAAATAGACACATAAATACGTCTATCAGGAACTAGGATCGGTTACCACTTCTTATGGTAAAACTTGTGATCGGTTGACCAAGTTATAGGATCGGTTACACAACCTTACTAAAACTTGTTAAACCTCTTACAAGGATCGATTACACTCTCTCTTGTGATCGGTCCCACCTCTTACTAGGATCGGTTACCCAATGTCTAGTATTTAGTCACACTAATTTCAAGATATCGATCTTACCATCTCCTTGTGATTACTTAAGATCGGTTTCACTAATAAAAGTCATACCAATACAAAAGTCAGGCCTTGTGAATAGTTTTACCAAGATACATAAGCAAGTTATGAACGGTTATACTAAACACACATATTGGTAATTCAAAAATATTTGCAATGAATAACAATACCAATAAGCCTAGCGATTTCCCATTCGATTCACAAAACAAGTTTATGAATTTACTTCCTTTAAACGAATATAAAACATTGTATCCTAGGATGAAATCTTCACCCATACCCATACATAACCACAATAGCATTCATACGATTATGTCGATGTCTTATATACGAAGTTCAAAAGATAGACGTTATACTTCATATTGTAATTCCATAATACTATGTCTAACTAGAGTATAATCATTCACAGCTTTGCAGTTATGTTTTCAATATGCACAACTTGAAAGATAAGTTAGGAATGAAACAGTTCATGTCAAATATTACTAACCTCAAGTGGAAGGATGATGTCGTCGTTGTAGTTCTTTACTTCTTCATATTCTTCAAGTTTTCACGTAATACTTGTAAGTCTAATATCCTAGTAACTTTCTAGCTAACCTATACGAAGTTGACTTTAGTAAATAATCAAGCAACTCTTTAAATAATTTTTGATTCACTAAAATATGACAACCAAACATGACATACCAACGCTTGGTGGGTTCAACCGAGCTATGCTCTAACAAGCGACTATTTAAATGAGTTTTGGTTCACTAAAATATGACAACCAAACTTGACATACCAACGCTTGGTGGGTTCAACTAAGCTATGTTCTAACAATCTTCCCCTTTGTCAATTTTAGTGACAAAACTCTTACATCATATGGATAAATAAATTACAAGAATTCATTACACATACGCTTGATTCCAAGTTTCAACAAAATAATAACCTGTATACATTCAATCCATAAATGCCGCTGTTGACATTATAATAACAAAGCTAATACTCCCCCTAAAGGTAAGATAGGCAGATTTTCAATCCGCACGTCTTTGTTATTCCCTTTGTAGTTAAGATAACCACAAGTATCAATATGATATGTTACTCCCCCTTAGTCTATGCTTAACTATTTCGTTAGATATAACGTTTAAGCACCATTGTCCTTTCCTTAGTGATACCAAATCACTTGTTTACTCCATATATTTCTCCCCCTTTTTGTCACAAAATGACAAAGGTACGAGCAAATAAAAGACAAACCGAAAGGATCTTACAAATCTTAAAAGACTTGCAACCTATAACAGTTAAGCACGAGGGTTCCACACACCATTTTAGATCCAATATAAAAACCGAAATCACAAAGTAATTTTATTTTGATATGTTACCAAGGAAACAATTGCCCGAAGCAATTTTCCCTAATAGTTTAGCAAATCATAAATTGACTAAGCACCTTAGTTCTTTTGCTAAACCGATTGCACGAATACAATCGCTTGTTTGATAAGACTAAAAGAAAGATCAGAATTAACTTTATTTTTCTCATCAGGTTCTAATTATTCAAATAATAACTTAGACCTTTCACTTTTAAACAAGACAAGTACTTGGTTAGTTAACTAGCATTTCTTGTTAAGGCATTCGATTAGACTTGAATAACCGAAACCTCCACTTTCATAAGTCTAACTAAGATCAGAATTAACTTAGTTTCTCTTATCCGGAATCGAATTGGACTAAACAATTGATCCCAAAAACCTTTTTGTTAAGCCATAAACAATTCATACAAACCAAATAAATCAACTTGCATAATTATTTATCTCAACCGGAAGCAATTGAAACAAACATAGACGTTAAAGTACCGCAATTGCACCGAAACTTCGTAAGCTTAAACAATTGATACCAAACCATAAAGAAAGATAACAATAGTTTTTCTTAACCGGAAACAATTGAATCACACACATATATCCATACACAAATAATGGAATAAACATCAATTGTACCTAAATTTTGTTAAGTAAAAGTAATAAATATATGCAATAAAATGAGGCTTTTCTTAAACATGAAAACGATTAACTAACAAATTCGTTACCTCGGATTCCGCATCCTCTTCACCCCGAAAGATATGTCATTAAGCGCAAGTTCACATAGAACTCTCCCCCGTTGTGTTGTCATCTTCCCGCCAAAACAAAAGAACAAAAACAAAGACCAACCTTTACCAGAGAAAGGTTGAAAATCGGTTTTAACTAATGCCATGCAAAAGGTTAAACCCCGAAACACATATGCTTTTATGCTAAACCAAAAACGATTCAACATATTGTGACTTTTTCACATATTAGTTTCAATCGGAACCCCTTATGATACTTTGATAAAGCCTACCAACATGGGCTAGAACTCAATCCCGCTAAATCAAAAAGTCACCCAAAACATAAGGGTTCACACATATGAGAATGAATATTAAGGTTAAGAAAACCGAAATCAAACATCCCATAACATACATAGCAATAATATAAAGCATTCAAGCACAGGCTATGTAATCGAAAACTATCACAAGAAAAATTATAAAATAATAATTTTATTCATAATAAGAGATAGTTTTAATCAAAATAGACCTTATACAATTATTGAAAGAAATCAAAAACTGATGTCTATTCTCCATTTTGAAACTCTAATTTTATCCTTTTAGAGTTTCCTTCAAAGTTGAAGCCGGATCAAAAGATTTCACAGGATTCCAATCATCTTCTATGATTACTAGTCTTGATTCAAGACTAATAACATTTTCATTGACTTCCTTTACTTCCTTTCGCAAATCCTTTTCCATGTTCCTTACTTCACATAAGATTAGATCTAATTTTAATGAAAGATTCTTAAGAAGATTATTATTGAGAGAAGAGATTTCTTCATTAGGAACATCTTGATGAAGCTCTGGAAATGAATCCGAATCACCATCAGAAGATTCAAGACGAAGTTTCTTGTTAGGAAACAGTATGGTCCAGACTTCATCGGTTTTGCGAGAGTTGCAGCTAGAGGTAGACATTCTGTCAAAGTTCTATAAAATGAGGTAAGAGGACTCTCCTCTTATAAGTTCAAGAACTTTCTCTCAAAATCTTTGAGAATATTATTTCAATTAAATTCTTAACCGAAGTATTATTTTTAGAAATATTTTTATCCAAAAATTTACATTCATATCCTTACTGTATACTTTTTGAGGGTAACAAGTAAGGATTTATGATAACCAATTAGGTTATCATTTTTCGGTTGTTGAATTTTCTTCGTTTGAAGGTTTCAACATCCTTAAATATTTGAGAAGCTATTGTGTTTGAACTTTTAGGTTCAACCCTTAATCTTGATGCAAGATCTTGATGTTCGAAAATCTTATTCTTCTTTTTAGAAGTATCACCTAAAATCACATCGATTTTGCTGTTGTGTAAATCTGCAACTGAAGACAACCCCATTGACACCAAGTTGTTTCTTAGTTTACAATGAAACCCTCAAATTCTCTTAATGACAAAAATAAATAAAAATCCAACTAAATTTGGAGATTCAAACCTGTTTTCCCAATATGATTTCATCAAGTGAATTTTGAGAGCTCAATGAAATTCCTTGACCAAACAACGATTTGCTGTTAAAGATAATACCAAATTAATTTGAGTAATGTTAGAGCACTGCTCGGTCGATCTCGCAAGCGTTGCTATCTCAAGCTTGTTGTCAAGTTTAGTTGCCAAAACTATAAGTCTTGATTTCTAGTCTACTTGTAGCTAAGTCTCGGACTAGGATAGAAAGTGTAGTTTAGCTCTAGACTCCACGGCGTTCATCATACAAAGACGAAGAACTACTCAAGGAATTGGTGGAACTTCATCGACTAAAAGGTATATGGAGACTTTAACTTATCTATCACTCAAAAATTCTATCTAATCTATCTCCTATCTTGAGACAAAAGTCGTATTGCTATATAGACTTCGATTATACACATTTGCTATTTCGAGTCGAGTTTATCTTGCTTATCTTTTTATCGAAATATGTGTTGGTAAGCTTTCGCTTTGGCCAAGTTCATCTTTACAAGTGACGAAAGTCATGTTGGTTATTTCAATATCTTGAAAATTGCTTTGATGAAAAATAGTGTGTGAATAACCTCTATATAACATCCTCTAAGAATGTCTCAAAGATTGAAATGAGAGTTTAGAGTATATAACGTTGAATAGATATAAACATTGTATGTGAACTTATACGTGTGTAAGTCCTAAATCCTTGAACCAAAGTATGCGTACTTTGCTGCTTAGGATAACCGGAACTAAAGTCTGCGTACCCGTACACGTACTGCCGGAAGTTCACGTCCCGTGAATTTATGCTGGAGTTTGTGAACTGAAAATAAACTTAAACCGGGCACTTAAGTATGCATACCGGTATGCATACTTGAGTGGGTTATTTTCTAAAAACGGTTTATTCGTGAACTTAAACTTATATAAACTAAGGAATGCATATTTGAAAACCGTGGCTATAAAGTTCATGAATCGATTCGAGTGAAGCAAAATTATTTTTTCTTTGATTGTGTCTTATATACTTCTATGAGATCTAAGCAATTAAAAAACTCTCTAACTAGTTCTTTTGAGTCATTTGAACTAGTTATGGTGAAGATGAATAAGGTTGATATGAAAGTGCTCATATGTCTAACCATTTGGTTAACTACTGTTGAACCAACTAGGTGTACACGTTTAGGTATGGTTACACAAACATAAATGAACGTGCATTTAATTTGTGTATAAGAAGCTAAGTTCGATCTAACGGTTGAAAGATATTAGATTGAATCTAAGTTACCTTGGTAACAAAGCATTCAATATTCACCGTTAGATGAAAACCTTATTAGATTCAACAGTACGCATACTTTGGTTCAAGATATTGTGGAATCACAAACATAAAGGAGAACTCTAGCAACTGGGAAAGTTAATCCCCACACCTCCTGTGTGATACTAGTTGTATAAGCTAGAGTCGATTCTCCTTTAACCTTAGGTTTCTACCGAGACCTTGTAGGTTAACGACTTGAAGACTTCATTGGAATTGTGAATCCAGACCCAACTATTTTCTTTATAGTTGTGTGATCTGACCTTGCTGTTTCTATCATATTGAGTACAATTGTAAAATTGGCTCGAGATTAATTTCTCCGATAGGCAAGATAGAAAAGTAGTCACAAATATCTTCGTCTCATCGTTTGTGATTCCACAATATCTTGTTTCGCTAGTCGATTAAGATTATTGTGAGGTGATTGATAATTCTAGGTTGTTCTTCAGGAATATAAGTTCGGGTTATCGATTGGTTCCTGTTCACCTTGATTTATCAAAAGACGGAACAAAACTCGTAGGTATTTCTATGGGAGACAGATTTATCTATTCATGTAGACTTTTTTGTGTGATACAGATTTGTTAATAAAGTCTTCGACTTTGGGTCATAGCAACTCTTAGTTGTGAGTGTGATCATCTAAGGGAATCAAGTGCGTAGTGTCCTGCTGGGATCAGAGACGTAAGGAGCGCAACTGTACCTTGGATCAGTGTGAGAATTATTGGGGTTCAACTACAGTCAAGACCGAAATTAGTTTCTAGTAGGCTAGTGTCTATAGCGGCTTAATACAGTGTGTGTTCAATATGGACTAGGTCCCTGAGTTGCAGTTTCCTCGTTGACAAAACTTCTGGTGTCTGTGTTATTTCTTTTCTGCATTATATTTTGTTATATAATTGAAATATCACAGGTTGTGCGTTGAATCAATCAATTGGGAAATCTTACCTTTGGTTGTTGATTGAAATTAATTGATACTTGAACATTGGTATTTGGTACCGTTCAAGTTAATTTCTCTTGTATTCAATTAGACTCGTAGATTTCTATTTGCTTGGTTAAGTATTGAATCTAGAAATTGAGATATAACTCTTTGATATACTTTTTATTAAGATTGAGTCTGACTGTCTAGTTGATTCTCTTAAAAGTATATTGGAGTTAGTTCATACATATTGCTAAGCGAATTATTGGGTGATGATGTTATAACCCCACTTTTTCAATTGGTATCTGAGTAGGCAAACACGTTTAAAGACCTTATAAGTCTATGTTTGTAGCGATCTGACTCTATGGACGGCATTAATCTCTCTGATAAACGCGTCACCAGAAACAAAAAGTCTGTTTCGACAATTTCTATTAAAGAGAAAGATTCTTCAATCTCAAATATAGACGAACCTAGTTTTCTAACGAAACAGACTAACAATGACATGTGTTATCCCGATTACCCTTCAAAAGAGTTTAACTCCGACGAAAGGAAAGCAGCTGAAGAGAGTAAACTGATTCTTAACCTAGTTAGAATCTAAGATGATAGATTTAATCGGTTGAAAAATAATTTCAATGTTCTTCTCGGTATAGTAAGAGACTATGATTCCAAAAATGTTGAAGTTCAGTCTTCACGTATCTTACTTGAGACAAGCCTCAAAAAGGAAGCTTTGGAAATTGAACATCGCTTGAGTAAACTCTCGATTCAAGGATGTTCCAAAAAGTCTTCTATACCATCTACTTCTATTGCAACTGAGAGAGTTCCAGTTCCAAAAGTAAAATCGGAATTCCCTTCTATTGGAAAAGATGTGCCTATAGCCTCTTCTAATCAAGGATGTTGTACATCACATGGAAGGAAGAAATCTCTAAATGATGTTAATACGATACCTTCTAATCACTCTCATGATCAGAAAGTATGTCTCTTTTGTGATTCAAAAGGGCATGTTAAGAAAAAGAGAAACACTAGGTTGAATGACAATTCCATTGTATGACTTCAACACACCTTAGATTTAATTCTCAAAGGTGCAACTGACATTTGTATGTCTAAACCAATTGGTTTCAGTACTCATCCTATGTATTGTACCAGGAAAATTAGTTCTATGAGTTCCTCAAATGCTCAGAAGCATAACATTGTCTCAACAAAAATCGTTTAAGAAGAGATCAAGTTTTTTCTTCTGTCAAAAAGGGAGTTAATGTTACCTTTGATGTGAACAAAGTATCAAGATAAGGAAGCAAAAATGATGATATGAAAAATAAACTAAAGGTAATAATTGAAGGTTATAAAGAAATCGTCAACAGGATGTCAACCGCCTCTAGTCAAAATTCTTCTGGTAAGAACTCAAACTATGTCTCATATTTTGATGATAGTAAGTTTTATGATAATTTCTCACATCAAAAGAGGTTCTTTCCTAGATTTGAAAGGAAAAAGAGACTCAACCATGAACATCGGTCATTCAATGAGCTTAGGGCTCATTCTTGTGCTAATAAATCACAAGGGTTGAGAACTTACTCATAAAAATCCTATTGAGTAAGTTGTGGTACTAATCAGGTATACTTTTGGAAAAATTGTTTTCTGTTTAGTTGAGCTATTTTTTTATCGTTTATAGCTAAACTATTGTCTGCAGACAACTTTGCTTAAGTATTTGTTGTGACTGAAGTTGTTCTTCGTTTTTCTTTCTTTTTTTTCCTTGTTTTCGAAGAAGTTTTTCTTTGCAACTTTGTTGCCTGCTACTCTTGTGCTCTAAATTGTTTCTCTATTGAGATATAAAATTTATTGAGCCAAAAGTTTGTGAAAATTTTCATGTAGCAAAATTTCTGTCATGACTTAGATGAACGACCTTTTGAGTGTGTTTTTGTTTTTGGGTCAATTTGTATTCGTATGAGTACCTGCGTTACTGTCACGAATCAATTTTCGAAACCCTAAATGTTACCTTCCCTAAGAAACCTTTTAAATACCAAACCTTTGAGTCGCGTACACATACTTTGGGTTATTTTGTGTTGTGTCAAGAATGTCTTCATCTTCACGCTCTGGTGATTTTGCAAGAGGTCTTCTTGATAAAGGTATTGGTTTCGAGTCCAAAGGGAGGAAGAAAAGAACCCTAGTAAATGATGATCATCCTAATGCCTCATGTTACTATGCCTATACACATCAGGATGTTGAGAATGAGGATATGGTTTCTCCTGAAGTGGTTCATGATTTTCTTAAATACTTTGAGGAAGCAAAACTGCAGCTCGTTGATACTTTGAAGAGTCTTGATGTGTTGAGAACTTAGTTGAAAAAGGTTATGTATGACCTTGGTCTCATAAATACAATGTTAAAGATCTTCTCAATGAGGATATATTCTCAAAAGATGCAGTGGATGCTGTCAATCACAAGCTCAAAGACCTCAAGGATCGTGAGGATTCTGAAACGTCTATGTGATTTCAGTTCGTGTTCGGTTTTGATGGTTTGGGAGACTGTCTTCATTTTTAGCTTGTTGATCTTATTTTGTCTAGGAAAACTTTTTATGAGAATTTTGTTCTTGTGTTTTTAAGAAGAATAACTAGAGTTTGGAATAACCATTATTTTGATTACACATATCTATGTCCAACGATTTTCATCTTCAATGTTTTTAGATTTATTTGTTAAATTCTAAAGTTTGTTTGGAAGATGATTTTTGCAGTATTAATCTTTATGGTTTTATATATTGCAATTTATTATGGGATATGTGTGTTTGCGTCCGTTAACTATGATTGTCCCATACATTGTCAAAAGTTAAGTCATTCGTACGTCAATATGCAAGTATTGATAAAAGAATGAATGAACTTTTGACAAAAACAAAAGTTAATCCTTTTATGTCATTATGCAAATATTGATGGAAGAAAGGATGAACTTTTGTTTACAAATATTAAGTCTATTATATGACATTGTGCAAATAGTGATGGAAAATAGAATGAATCTTTGTCTATTCCGCAGTATTGATCTTCCCTGATCCATATTTTTATGTATATACTGTGCAGCTCCGTAAGTTCTCTTATGTTAAGCATTTCCGATTGAATTAATCATGGTTCTCTTGTGGTTAATTTAATTGAGTATTTGGATACAAATTCATATTCTTATGTGAGTTGTTGTTGTCCAAAGAAATCCTTCTTTTCTTGTGAAAGTAAGGTTGCTCTTGTTGTTCTTTCGGGAATGACATTTTATGGGGGAGAGTTATTAATTGAACTTGTTCTAATTGCCAAATCTTTGTGGGGAGTGCGGCTGTGGAATATTGTAGGGTTTATCTTGTATCTTTATAAACTCCTTGATGAATGCATTTAGTTTCGACTATATGATTGCATCTAAAAAGTTGATATGTGCTTTGTTTTGGTCATGAAATGTCTCTATGGAAATTTCATTAGGATCCCACTAGTTTTCGTACCTCTGCCAATTTTATTGACAAAAAGGAAGAGAATTAATGTGTAATTCACACTACAAATACATATGGTTTTCGGATCATTATGTAAGGGGGAGTGGTTTCCATGTGAGATGGAGTATTGACTAAGGGGGAGTGATACATATCACCATAGTATTGTTGTCGAAGTTGTGATACAATTGAACTTTGATGCTGTGTAATAATACTATGACACTGTGTAACAATGATTGAGAGCTTTTGTTTTCTCATTGTTATGGCTACGGATCTTTAACAACGGTGATGCTGATTTTGATATCTTTGGAATCAATGGAGTACTTGGAAGTGACGAAGATTTCGAGTAATGTTGAAGAACCAAGGAGATCATGCATGTGGAAGAGAAGCTGCAAAGTTTATTTATTTCGTATTCCATATGTATTGATAGTTTTGTCACTAAAATTGACAAAGGGAGAGATTGTTAGAGAACTGCTCGGTCGAACATGCAAGCGTTCCTATCTCAAGCTTGTTGTCAAGTTTAGTTGTCAAAACTATAAGTCTTGATTTCTAGTCTAGTTATAGCTAAGTCTCGGACTAGGATAGAAAGTATAATTGAGCTCTAGACTCCACAGCGTTCATCATACAAAGACGAAGAACTACTCAAGGAACTCGTGGAACTTCATCGACTAAAAGGTATGTGGAGACTTGAACTTATCTATCACTCAAAAGTCTATCTACTCTATCTCCTATCTTGAGACAAAAGTCGTATTTCTATATAGACTTCGATTATACACATTTGCTATTTCGAGCCGAGTTTATCTCGCTTATCTTTTTCTCGAAATATGTGTCGGTAAGCTTTTTCTTTGGCCAAGTTCATATTTACAAGTGACGAAAGTCATGTTTGTTATTTCAATATCTTGAAAATTGCTTTGATGAAAAATAGTGTGTGAATAACCTCTATTTAACATCCTCTAAGAATGTTTCAATGATTGAAATGAGAGTTTAAAATATATAACCTTGAATGGATATAAAGATTGTATGTGAACTCATACGTGTGTAAGTCCTAAATCCTTGAACCAAAGTATGCGTACTTTGCTGCTCAGGATAACCGGAACTAAAGTCCGCGTACCCGTACGCGTACTGCCGGAAGTTCACGTCCCGTGAATTTATGCTGGAGTTTGTGAACTGAAAACAAACTTAAACCGGGTACTTAAATATGCGTACCGGTATGCATACTTGAGTGGGTTATTTTCTAAAAACGGTTGATTCGTGAACTTAAACTTATATAAACTAAGGAATGCATATTTGCAAACCGTGGCTATAAAGTTCATGAATCTATTCGAGAGAATCAAAATCGTTTTTTATTTGATTGTGTCTTGTATACTTCTATGAGATCTAAGCAATTGAACAACTCTCTAACTAGTTCTTTTGAGTCATTTGAACTAGTTATGGTGAAGATGAATAAGGTTGATATGAAAGTTCTCACATGGCTAACCATTTGGTTAACTACTGTTGAACCAACTAGGTGTACACGTTTAGGTACGGTTACACAAACCTAAATGAACGTGCATTTCATTTCTGTATAACAAGCTAAGTTCGATCGAATGGTTTAAAGATATTAGCTTGAATCTAATAAGGTTTTCATCTAACGGTGAATATTGAATGCTTTGTTACCAAGGTAACTTAGATTTCAAATCCTGATTTGGAGACTATATAAAGGAGAACTCTAGCAACTTGGAAAGTTAATCCCCACACCTCCTGTGTGATACTAGTTGTATAAGCTAGAGTCGATTCTCCTTTAACCTTAGGTTTCTAGCGAGACCCTGTAGGTTAACGACTTGAAGACTTCATTGGAATTGTGAAGCCAGACCCAACTATTTTATCTGTAGTTGCGTGATCTGATCTTGCTGTTTCTATGGTATTGAGTACAATTGTAAAATTGGCTCGAGATTAATTTCTCCGATAGGCAAGATTGAAAAGTAGTCACAAACATCTTCGTCTCATCGTTTGTGATTCCACAATATCTTGTTTCGCTAGTCGATTAAGATTATTGTGAGGTGATTGATAATTCTAGGCTGTTCTTCGGGAATATAAGTACGGGTTATCGATTGGTTCCTGTTCACCTTGATTTATTAAAAGACGGAACAAAACTCGTAGGTATTTTTGTGGGAGACAGATTTATCTATTCTTGTAGACTTTTTTGTGTGATACAAATTCGTTTATTAAAGTCTTCGACTTTGGGTCGTAGCAACTCTTAGTTATGGGTGAGATCAGCTAAGGGAATCAAGTGCGTAGTATCCTGCTGGGATCAGAGACGTAAGGAGCGCAACTGTACCTTGAATCAGTGTGAGATTGATTGGGGTTCAACTAAAGTCCAGACCGGAGATAGTTTGTAGTAGGCTAGTGTCTGTAGCGGCTTAATACAGTGTTTGTTCAATCTGGACTAGGTCCCGTGGGTTTTCTGCATTCCGGTTTCCTCGTTAACAAAACTTCTGGTATCTGTGTTATTTCTTTTCCGCATTATATTTATTTATATAATTGAAATATCACAGGTTGTGCGTTAAGATCAATCAATTAGAATATCCAACCTTTGGTTTTTAATTTAAATTGATTGACACTCTAACATTGGTCTTTGGTACCATTCAAGTTAATTTATCTTGTGTTCTATTAGACTCGTAGATTTCTATTTGCTTGAGTAAGTATTGAATCGAGAAATTGAGATTTAACTCTTTGATATACTTTTTATTAAGATTGAGTCTGACTGTCTAGTTCATTCTCTTAAAAGTATATTGGAGTTAGACCATACAGATTGCTAAGCGAATTATTGGGTGAGTTTGTTGTACCCCCACTTTTTCAATTATGTTGACTTAGTTCTGCTTCATCTTCAGCATTTTGATCTTCATGATCTTAGGAGTTTTCCGTACATTGAGTAGGAACCTTTCTACCAGCTTTATATGCCAGATTGTCTTTTTGTTTAGACGAATACTCCTGATCAAATATCTTTATTTTTCCGACAAGGGAACTTCTCGATAAGGAGGAAAGATCATTAGCTTCGATGATTGCATGCTTCTTAGAATCGAATCTAGATGGCAATGATCTGAGAATTTTGCATACTATATCTTTTTCAGAAATAGTCTTTCCAAGCAATAAAGAAGCATTTACCATCTAAAAGAGTTTGATATAAAACTCTTCAAAAGTGTCGTTGTCATCCATTCGAAGGTTTTCCTAATAGGACGTAAGAGTTTGAAGTCTAGCTTCTTTCTCTGATGTATTTCCTTCGAATACGATCTGAAGATTATCCCAATTTTCTTTCGAAGTTTGACATATTGATACATGATGTTTTAAATCATGACTTACAGCATGTATAATAGCATTCAAACCATCTGAATTATGCTTAGCAAAAGCCTTTTCTTCGTTTGAAAAATCCACTAAGCGTTTAAATTCAGTTTACGAATTTTCTACTTTGGGGCGATTATAACCATCGACGACTAATAGCCATGTATTAAAGTCTCTTGATTGAAGAAAAGAACTCATAGCATATTTCCACCATAGATAGTTTGTTCCGTTAAATCTTGGCGGTATGTTAATTGAAGTCGATTCATGAGAACTCGAGTTCATTTCTTATAGGTTGGATCACACCAAACACAGATTGTTAGATCTTTTCGAGTTTGCCTGCTCTGATACCAATTGAAAAGATGAGGGTACCCAAATATACCTCAATCTACAAAAATTCCACCTATATGTCCTTTCTCCGAAAGTGATTGTCTATGGACTGAGTCGAGACAATACAACGAATCGGTTCACACTTCGTGTGATCGTCTATTGATACGAGATCGAGACAATAGGACAACAAGATTCAACTTGTGTTATTGACTATGGATACAAGATCGAGACAATGCAACAACGAAGTATG
This sequence comes from Papaver atlanticum, assembly GCA_023531105.1. Classification (NCBI taxonomy): domain Eukaryota; kingdom Viridiplantae; phylum Streptophyta; class Magnoliopsida; order Ranunculales; family Papaveraceae; genus Papaver; species Papaver atlanticum. The sequence continues at coordinate 155,525 of JAJJMB010008936.1, read as the reverse complement.
ATTACTTGATAATAGGTTTGGACTTAACCAAACACTATAGGATTGTTATCAAGTAATTAGGAATTAACGTTTGTGTATTTTACTTCTAATTATAATAAAAACAATTATAATTACGGAAATAGAAAAGTAAAAGACACAACAAGATTTTTGTTAACGAGGAAACCGCAAATGAAGAAAAACACCGGGACCTTGTCCAGAATTAAATACTCTCAGAATTAAGACGTTATACAAAATCTAAACCAACTTCGTATAGTTGAGAATAAGCAACTGAACCTATAGTTCACCTAGTTCCCTCAGTATCCCTGCACCTCCAACTTGTAATAAGTCACGCACTTGGAACATTTCCTTTGGTTCGTATTCCAAATAGTAATGGAACAACAAATATGTTCGGTAACAACTATTTTCAAACAACGTGATATGAGTTTGATAAAAGGCTCTTCTAATTATCCAAATAAACTCCTTTGTCGGGTTCTTAGATCTATCTATTCAACAACTACCAAAGTAATTGTTTAGACTATGCAATCAATACTATAAATCACAAAGAAATGTATTGATGCCTATCTACACAACTAATCAATCCAATCTATCACAAAGATAAACTGATTATAGTTGGATCCCCAGCCGATCAAGTTTTGTGCACACCAAAGATTATGAACTCAAGTAAGAAATCTTTTTTTTCTTCAAATCTTCTTAGATCTTCAATAAAAACCTGAACACAAACAACTTGAATCTCTTGTGATCAATCACACATAAAATGGAGTCTGTTAACGATGAATTATCAAAAGACGTCCTTAGATCTACAAACAGTCTAAAGATCCCCGTCGACACTTCGATCTAGTTTGAGTGAATCTTATATCAGAAGAGAAGATTCCCAAGCATAAAAAAATTAGGTGCAATCAAAGTTCAACAACCGTTAGTCAATCAAATCAATCGAAAACTAATAATAAACTGCAATTATCTAGTTCCCACCAACGGTACTCGTAGAGCTTTCCAATCCCAAAGAAGTCTTTAAAACGAGCAGTCGTAAGATATTTCGCCTAATTAGGGTACTTTCCTCTCCGAATAGACGGCTCCACCAGTAACAACACAGCTAGGTAGTTTTGCTGGCTCTGAAGATTAGTTTGCTCAAAATGAAAACTTCAATATTTATAGACCAAGGAAGTTTGGACACCAAAGAAATTCCAAAACCGAATATTCTCAAAGATATGCAATAAAGCCAAAATCGGTTTTCATAATTCCTGGAAATGCACTGTCCAAATATTGACCGAAATCTAATTAGAAAATCTCCAATTAGTAAATGCACATTACCAATTTTTATTTTCTAAAGATATGCATTTAATTGATGGAAATTAAAAGCATATAAAAACTAAAAACCTTAATTAAAAGATTCTCAATTTATTTCGATCCGGGATTCTCCTTTAGTTATTAAGGAATATCTTTGAACAATAAAAGATAAGAATTACTGCACATGTTCAAAGTATGTCGACATCTTTACTTTGTAAATCCTTTTTCATATTTACAATCTTTGAACCGATTTTCCACACTTCCAAACAAGTTTAGAATTGGTTCATCTAACATCCAAGAACTATGTGATTGATTATCCTTTCAAATCACCATTAATGGGTTTCACGGTTCTACCAAAACACTAAGCTTCGGTTCTACCTCCATGTGGATACTAGGATCGGTCACACTAGCTTTCCAAAAATTGGTTGACTAGGTACTAGGATTGGTTACCACATTATTATGGTATTTACTTGTGATCGGTTGCACAAGTCATAGGATCGGTTACCAATTACTAAGACTTGTTGCACCTCTTACAAGGATCGATTCCACATACTTGTGATCGGTTGCACATCTTACTAGGATCGGTTACCCAATGTCTAGAGTTGGTCATACCAATTATAAAATATTGATCATACCATCTCAGGTGATTACTTAAGATCGGTTTCACTAATAAAAGTCATACTAATACAAAATCAGGCATTGTGAATAGTTTTACCAAGATACATAAACAAGTTATGAGTGGTTATACTAAACACACATATTGGTAATCCAAAGATTTGCAATGAATAACAATACAAATAATCCTAGCGATTTCCCTTTCGATTCACAAAATAAGTTTATGAATTGTACTTCCTTTAAACGAATGTAAAACATTGTTTCCTAGGACGAAATCTTCACCCATACCCATACATAATCACAATAGCATTCATACTATTATGTCGATGTCTTATATACGAAATTCAAAAGATAGAGGTTATACTTCGTATTGTAATTCCTTAATACTATGTCTAACTAGAGTATAATCATTCACAGCTTCGCAGTTATGTTTTCAATATGCACGACTTGAAAGATACATTAGGAATGAAACATTTCAAGTCAAATATTACTAACCTCAAGTAAAGGATGACGTCGTCATTGTAGTTCTTTACTTCTTCACATTCTTCAAAGTATTCACGTAATACTTGTAAGTCTCATATCCTAGTAACTTTCTAGCTAACCTATTCGAAGTTGACTCTAGTAAATAATCAAGCGACTCTTTAAATGAGTTTTGATTCATTAAAATATGACAACCAAACTTGACATACCAACGCTTGGTGGGTTCAACAGAGTTATGCTCTAACAATCTCCCCCTTTGTCAATTTTAGTGACAAAACTCTTACATCATATGGATAAACAAATTACAAGAATTCATTACACATACACTTGATTCCAAGTTTCAACAGCACAATAACCTGTATACATTCAATCCATAAATGTTGTTGTTGACATTATAATAACAAAGCTAATACTTCCCCTAAAGGTAAGATAGGTAGATTTTCAATCCGCACGTCTTTGTTATTCCGTCTCCCACTTGAAAGCATCTTTAATTCCATTAGAGTCATTTATCCTTTGCAAGTTAGTTTTTAAGGTTTGCTAGGCCGATAGAATTTGCTAAAAATGGGTTCCTCAATACCCAATTTGAAATGCTTTCATCGTCAAATTCGAAAGAAATCAACAAAGGGAAAAAAAAAAGAAAAAAGAAGAAGAAAAGGCACATAAATATCACCTGGTATAATTACCAAAAATTTGATCTAAATCAAAGTTAAACGCATATTAGCCTACCAATCTTTAGGATCAGCACCAGCACCACCTTGCATCTACGTCTTAGATATAATAGGGTGGCATACATTTTGTAACTCTTTCATCTTGTCATTAGTAACTTCTGTTTCAGGTAGGTCGTTGTTATCCAACCACTGAATGGCACTGTTAACTGCATCCTTGATCTTTTTCTTGTCTTTCGATGCCAGCTAACATCCAATACTATTAATCGTATTCATCATGCCATATGCGTAATCCTCGAATGAGTTTCTTGACTTCACCTTATTTCAGTGTTCTTCATCTTCTGACTTGTATTTCTCAGCCTCCAGGACCAACCTTGAAATCTCATCTGTCGACAACCTTCCCTTGTTATTTGAAATTGTAATCATATTTTTGTTCCCTGATTTCTTGTCCTCGGCAAACACATTTAATATACCGTCAACATCCATATCAAAGCATACTGTCACCCGAGGAACACCGAGGGGTTGTGGAGGAATTCCTTTTAACTGAAACTCACCCAACAAATTATTGTCACTGGTTTTAGTCCTTTCACCCTCAAACAGCTTAATCCCCATAATAGTTTGATTATTGTGGTGGGTATTGTAGACCACTAGACCTTTTCCTTCTTGGTGGGAATTGTTGTGTTCCTTGGGATCATTGTTTCCATAACACCTCCTGCTGTCTCGACACCAAGAGAAAGAGGGGTGACATCCAGTAATACCAAGTCCTGAACCTTCTCATTACCCTCACCACTTAAAATAGCAGCTTGCACTGCAGCACCATAAACCACGGCTTCATCAGGGTTGATGTTCTTGGAGAGTTCCTTTCCATTAATGAAATCGTGCAATAGAGACTGAACCTTTGGAATTCTAGTGGAACCACCGACAAGGACAGCTTCGTGAATGACGCTCTTGTCCATGTTAGCATGCTCCAAACACTTCTCAACTGGTTCTATGCACTTCCGGAATAAATCTAAGTTCAACTCTTCAAATTTAGCCCGAGTAATGGACGCCTGAAAATCGATTCCTTCGTGCAACGAATCAACCTCAATGGTTGTCCGAGTAGTAGATTACAGGGTCCTCTTTGCCCTCTCACATGATGTTCTCAGCCTCCTAAGAGCGTTTGGGTTTCCATTTATGTCCTTGTTGTGCTTCTTCTTAAACTCTTGAACAAAGTGATTCAACATTCTGTTATCAAAATCTTCTCCTCCGAGGTGGGTATCTCCATCTGTAGCTTTGACTTCAAACTTACCCCCGTTAATGGTGAGTATTGAAACATCAAATGTACCACCTCTAAGATCAAAAATAAGAACATTCTTCACATCACCGTCGGTTGCCTTTTTTTCAAGGCCGTAAGCAATTGCTGCTGCAGTTGGTTCACTGATGATTCGCATTACATCAAGCCCAGCAATTTTCCCAGCATCTCTAGTAGCTTGACGCTGCGAGTCATTAAAGTAAGCAGGGACGGTAATAACAGCGTTCTTAACAGTTTAACCAAGATACTCTTCAGCTGTTTGTCGCATCTTTATCCTTGCCCTTGTAATTGACTTGAATCATAGGTCTCTCGTCCACTCCAGCAATTACTTTGAAGGGACATAGCTTGATATCATTCTGAACACAGCTATCGCTGATTTTCCTACCAATTAGACGTTTTGCATCTACAAAACAGAAAACAGACTCAAAAAACGATTACGTGATGCTGACTTTAAGTGCGACGTTTTCGTGAATTATTCTCTTTACAAAATTTCTTACAATTACATTTTTATTTTTTTTATAGAAAATTAAGTTAATCAAATCCATGAGATTCTAATGAATATGCACAATCCCATTCTAGAACACGTGCACACATAACTAAGAAAAACACAGAACACTCAGTATGAAATACGAATACTTGAGAAATGTAGAATAACCGGCAATTGAGGAAACACGGAATTAGTTCATTATTTCCATGAGAATCAGATATCACAAATACGCACAGCGGCAATGTAGACAACTAGACAGCAAAAACCACATAATTAATCACCAAGTGCTTCTATAGCTGAACACTCTTCTTACAGAAAAAATAAATAATAGGCGTATATAGTTTCTACAACACCAGGTTATCTCATATTTCCAAACTATTTACAGAAAGCAACTTACCGAAGACAGTATTGATAGGGTTCAAAGCAGCTTGATTCTTAGCAGCATCTCCGATCAAACGTTCAGTATCAGTAAATGCAACATAAGAAGGAGTAGTACGATTTCCTTGATCATTTGAAATAATCTCAACATGATCATTTTGCCATACTGCAACACATGAATATGTGGTTCCTAAATCTATTCCTATTGCTGCTCCTCCTCCTTGTTTTCCAACCATTTTAAACTAAATTTCAATCCACAATTCTTAAACTCGAACTTCTAGATCTGTAGACTCCTATTGAAGAAAAAATGGCTTTTAGTAGTAGTGTTTTGTAGAAAGAGACGGGAAAAAAAAAGATGGTAACGTTTTCAAAGTTCATTAAGATTGATATTAATCTCTCTAGGGCCTTTTAAGGAAGGATTAGGTGTCCATCTCTCAGTAGGAAATTACAGTTCATAGATAAGTAAACTTCTTTTTTAGGGTGTTTTTCATAAATTGTTGCCCACTCTTGAAAATGTTGAGAATACTTTAACCAGCCTGTGCTATTTTTGCAATTTGGTGGAGACAGAAACTGATAATGTGCATACAGGTCAACAATTAGAGCTTTTTATTAAGGAGGGTCCTAATTTGCAAATCTAGCTCTCAAGATTAAAAAATGATATGGGAGAAAAAACAAGGAAATTAAGCAACGAGAGAGAGGTCAAAGAACACATGCTCCAAGGCTCTAGTATATATAGTCTTTTAAACCTCTTTCCTTGGTACGCTTAGGCGGATCCTTGTTTTTGTTTCCCATTGGTTGTATATGAACCGCCTAAAATGAACAACATCAAAACCGCCCTTTCACACTACGTTGTAAAAGGCGAGCGCCTTTAGCGCTTAAGCGCCAAAAACGCACTAAGCGTAGGGCTGGCGCCTGGCAAAATAATGCGCCCAGGCGCAAAATTATACTTAATTCTGATTTTTTCTGAATTTCATGCGCTGGGCTTGGCGCCTCGCCTTGCCTAGCGCCTTTTACAACATGGCTCTCACATGAGGGCCAAACCTCCCCATTTTGGAGTCAGCAGGGAGGCCACTTTTGATCCCCATAATATAAAACATGTGAGAGGGTAGTTTATATAGAGGTTTTGATTATTTTTTTTGAATCTTTCATGGTCAAAAAAAGAAAAAGAAAGAACAATTTACTACTAGTAGTCTAGTATAGTAAGAAGAATAAAATCTATTGAAAATGCACAAGTCAAGAAAGTTGCATAGACAGCGAAGAAACAGAGTGTCAGGAGAAGAGGAAAATTTCAGATTATAGCATAAATGACTTTTAGGATGTTCTTGTTTTGTGATTTTCTGGTTGGACCGATATGCTTATTTCATCAAGGAAAGCCTATTTCATTGGTACACCCTTAGGTACTCAACTATTATGATACACCAAGCTTTCCCATAAATTTGGGATATAACTGGAAGTAAAAAACATTCTTTTACCAAAAAAAAAAAAACAAAAAAAAACATCAACCGTGTAAGATTCTACAAGCATCGAAGAGGCATGCAGTCTGGCATGGATGATTCTCGAAGAGGTGCATGCTGGTTAGCATAAGCATATTATATTGCTGCTTTCAAACCAACCAAGGGAGGTTCAACTCTTCCAAGTATGGCTCCATGGGCATTGTTAATGGTAGAAACAAGTTTAGTTCCTGGCTTTGCAGGTGTCAAGTGGATGTTGTTGAATTTAAGACCGGTGCAAGCAACTACGTTACTGCATTTCATGGAGATAGCAGATGGTGTACGTATATCGGTTGTTCCTCTCAAATCATCAAAGGTCACATCGCTAATACGAACAGCGCTTGTCTCAATTGGATTATTGGAGAAGTAATGTTGGTCGATATATAGAGGATTCAACACATTTGTGAAGTTGCTGTGCTTGAATGTGACTGCACGGCAGTATCCTTTCCCACCCTACAGAACCAAGAGTTAAACAAGTTATATTACTGAGTCATCAAAGACGCCACGCACATCAGTGAAATTTCTGTGATTATGTACCTGAAAAGTCTTGATTCTGCAACCAAACATGGTACCAACAAATTTAATGTTTTCGACATGAATCTCCTCTACTTGGGCATCAGTTCCTCCTGAACCAAGGCTTCCAATACTGCATTATGCAAGGCAAACAATCTCAACATTATTACTGTTCTTTGTAAAGCTAGGATCTTCTATGAGTACTAATTACAAACCTTACTCCGTGTCCTGGTCCACAGTGACAGTTACGGACGTAAACGTACGAACTCTTGTCTCCAATTGACACACAATCGTCACCTGAATGAACAAAAGAAGAAATATAAAATTTTCTGGTAAGATTTAACCTCCTTATGAAGAATATCATCCCAAAAATATGTATGTGCACGTACCGCTCCTGAACTGGCTGTCAGCAATAGTGACATGTTTGACATTCTGAGTGTGAATACCATCTGTGTTGGGAGTATCTTCAGGGGAGTTAATGTTGATATTGTAGACTTCAAAACCGTCCAAACCCAAGAGAGTTACATGGAACATAGCCGCATTTTTAACGGTCATGTCACGGAATGTACCAGCATTTGTTCCCCAGAAGTTAATCGCCTGCAGTTTCGTGAAATGAAGTTCGCGTTATACCCAAAAATGGAAACTTAAACAATCTGTTGGATATCAATAAAAAAAATACTGACAGCAGGTTGCAGAGAGGTGCATCCCGGTTGGTTTTGGTGCTTAAGGTTATGGCACGACTGTTCCCACCAAGCCTTACCGCGTGCATCGATTACACCATGTCCGTTGACAGTGAGTCCATGAATGTTGTTGAATTTAAGCCATGTATGAACATCCTTAGCCCATGCTCTGGTTGACAGTGGTGCGACAATAGTTCCACCGATCTTCATGAAACACACAAAAAGAAGAAAAATATTTTAACATCTTAAATATGAGGTACGGTTTCCAAGTGGTAAACCCATTTGGAAAAGAACAAACCTCAACGGTAACATTTTTAGCCTTGCAAGGGCCAACAAAATCAGCAGGTCCGACTAAAAATGTCCTTCTTCTTGGAACAAGCATTTTTGGTATTCCTTTGGGATCTCCGCATGTTGCGGCCCAGGCTTTCAAGAATGCCTACAACAATTTGATTCGGGTTCAGACATTGTTAGCAAATTTACAGGAGAGCCCATTTTCCATTAAAAATGAGGCTTAATTCTATATCTGAGACATGTCTCTTACTTGAGTATCATCTCTAATGCCATCACCGACGGCGCCGAATTTCATAACATTGAAAACTCCTCTTGCTGATGCAACATGGATATAGGTTGATATAATAAGCCCAAAAATTAAAAGAATGTTCTTACTTCCCTGTAAAAAACAATTGCACAAAAACGAAAATAAAAATTAAACGAATCGGAATAAGTATACGCTATTTTTCGCTTGATCAAACAAATATGTTGCAACTAGTAAATAAGTATACTACATTCTAAATGTCGAAAGATCGAAAAGAAGATTAGCATCCAACTGTAAACAAAAATCATACTTTTCTCACCATGATTTTTATTATTTTTACCAACCCAAAATGCTTGGTGAAAGTTGGTATGAAAGATTAGAAAACTAAAACAAGTAAATTTATAAAGTAAATTAAGAGAAACTTGAGGGAGAAATTGACTCTTAAGCGGTTGGGAACTAATGGTTCAGGGGATTTTGTTAATTGATTTTTGCTTAATTAGTGTAGTTGATTTTTGGCTAATTTAATGCCTAATTGGGGCCATGACCAATTTATACCCACTACAAATATTACAGGGTGTAAAAAACGGTGAAAATATTTTTTTACCCTTCACTAATTATTAAAAATAAAATCCTATTAACCCTTAACCCTATATCCCCTAATTCATTTCCATCAAAAATCAGAAATTTCTCCCTCCCTCTCTCTCAACTCTCCTCGCCTTCCCCTTAATGACTCCAATTGAAGAAAAAAAAATTCTTCACCTCGTCGTAATCGTCGATTCAAAAATTTTAATCAACGATTGACTTCTTCTACAATCATGTGAGTGAAGGTCACGAGGCAACAACATATTACTTGCAATGGTACAAAGGCTTCTCTCATGGTCGGGTGATACGTATAGATCATGTTGGTGGTCGGAGGAGAAACAAAGCATCTTCCTCTGCTTCTACTTCTGACACTAGAGATGATTCTTCCATTCTTAAGCTTGTCGTACGTATTTTATCTTTCTTATTGTGTTATTCATATAGATACAATTATGAGTATGTTAATCTCAATCGGTATTTGAATGCACATAGAGGGAACGAATGAAGATTCTGATTAAGGGAATGTGTTGCTTCCTGGACCAACGAGAGGTATTGTATCTTGTGCAACAACGTTGGTACGTTGATTACTACACGCACAATGAAAATCCTACTGCGAAGAAAATGTTTGGTGATCTAAATCGCCAAAGTAATAGGACCTGGAAAACATCAAGGCTGACTAGCCAACTAAGACAAGAACGTGCTGAGCAAGGTGAAGGAAGTCAAGGTTAAGGAAGCCAATAGGAAGGATAAGATGGTGATTCTCAAAGAGGTAGTGGAAGTCAAGGTCCTCATAAGATAAGCCGGACATCAGGTAGTCAGGGAAGTCAGTGAGGTTGAGGTCGAGGCCGAGGTGGAGGTCGTGGTCGTGAGTCAGGTGATGTTCTTATAAAGTTTGAATGGATGATGTTTAGCTATCATAGACTTGAACTCATGTTTCTTTGCTTTTGTTAGATACAACTATCTACTGTTGTTGGTGCTACGAGATTGGTTTTAATGGTTTGTTAAAACTTTGTTGCTTTCATAATATGTTAGAAGTTGTTTTTTAAAAATTATTATTATTGTTATACCTCTGTAGTCGATGACCCTTACCCTAAAAAGATAAAAAATATGATACAGCATAAGAGTCGTCAACTTATAACGTAGCAGAGTAACGAATCTAAATCTGACACTCTAATCAAACGTTAAATTAAACGTAGAGTCGTCAACTTAGTTATATAGCATACTAACGATTTTATGTTCAATTACATCCAGGAGAGACATATTTTTTCCAGCATAAGAGTCGTTACCTATTATATAGAAAGCAATGACGACACCACCTTACCAAATAATGGCCTAAGAGTCGTGTGTGTATTAGCCATTAAAACCTTACGACTCTAGATACCAAAAACATCCAAGCAGAACTTTTTTTTTTTTTTTTTGAGTTGCAGTCGTCAATGTCTAGATGTTTTCTTATGACGACTCTGACATTCCCATTTTTATTCATTTAAGAGTCGTCATTTTGTAATTTAGTAGATTAAGGACTCTCAGAGGCATGAGAAACGTAAATTTGCAATCTAGAGTCGTCGCTGAGTAGATGTAAAAGGATGGCGATTCACAAAGAAACTTTTGTTTGGAAATTAAAAAAATACTGATTTCATTAGGAAAATAAGATTACATCATTCTAGCATTACATAAAAGTTAGTATGAGTATTCTTGAATCCGACACATCAAGTGTTCATCAATGAATGTCTTTGCACTACGGTACAACACCGTATATTCCTTGTGGTGAACGAACTTTGTTTCCCCATTATGAGTTCGCCATAGCCCATTGAATCGTTCAAGCTGAAATTCAATGAATGCGTAAATGTATATGTACAAACAACAATAAGACACATTGGTATAAAATTATCGGGGTACTCACTTTTTCCTTAAGAGGAGCTCGTGGATGATGGTCGTACACATATTTCTAACAATATTATACTCTTGCATTGCACTTTTAATGTAGTTGAATCGAAATGCCAACTCTCTCCATTAGCGGTGTTTAGGGTTCGTGGTGCACTTATAAAAGAATTCTTTAACTCTCTTCCAAAATATAAAATATATTTGATTAGGACGTTCACGGAACGTGCTAGCGAACGATTTAACAAGTTCTATATCTTCGTCCGGTTCCCATGCCACGATTTCCATTGATATCTCACTTTGAAATGAAAAAGAAAAAAAAAATTAAGTTATGGAAGATGTATATGGAATGAAAGTTGGAGGGTCGGGGCATTTTTACAAGAGCAAGGGGTTGTATTATATAGAAGAAAACCCTAGCGATAATATTTTTTGAAATCCACAAAAATGGTCCTTAGGATTGTTAAGGTAAGCTGTGACGATCCTTTCAACTTTTCCATGGTAAAAATTAAACTCACGGGCCCTTCTCTCATCTCTTCCTCACCCAAACCATAATTCTCAACTATCACATTCATTTTCATCAAATTCTAATCCAAAAAAAGAAGAGAAAACACCATGGCTACTCCATACACCTACGAAGAAAATTACGCAATTGTGAGAGCGTGGATGACACTCAAATAACACTTCGAAGATCTAGGAAAACACATTGATCAAACATCCGATGCTTAGTGAAACCGTGTATTCATAGTTTTTGTGGCGTTAGACAGAAATTGTAACTCAAGGACTTTGAAACTCGTCAAGGAACAGTTCGAGGAAATATTCGAAGAATGCGAAGCTTTAAAAAAAGAATTGCAAGCCGTGAAGGAAGCCGAACCCAATATATTGGGTGCTATAAGAGTAATTAAGTATTTAAACACATACACATTCGTAATCCCGAGTTTTGAATGATACAAACTGGTTAACATATATTTGTTTAGTGTTTTCAGTATGGGATGAGTTATGCCGGATATGAGACTATCCATGGGAAATAGTTTGATCTTGATGATTGCTACCGTGCCTTGGAAAACACTACCTATGAATACAACCTTTATGGTTAAGTGTTTAAGTGCACCGTTATTATCTATTGTATTTCATTTTCTTCGATGTAACGCTATGAAAGATGTATTCCTTTTACGATTCAATAAAATGATTATACTGAAATCAAAAATTATTATCCAGAGAAAGAGTCGTTAGGGTATATAAATATGGATGGTGACGACTTTATCAAAAATTTGCAATTATAGGTTAAAGTCGTCATTGTATATGAATGGCCTCATGATGACGCCGAGAGTTATATTTACAGAGATTTTTTGTTTTCAGAGTCGTCTAGGTATAAACAAACAATGCTAATTAACGAATCTTTATGACCCAAGCTTGTTAGAGTCGTCATTGTGTATCATATTACCATGACGATTTTTCATAAACTGGGTAAGTTATAGGTTTGAGTCGTCATTCTTGGTGTCAATACAATGACGACTTTGCAGAGTCGTTGGGGTATATACCCATTGACATTGACAACTCTTTCTCTGAGTTGTGACATAGTGTCTATGGTTCCACCACTTAGAGCACCATCTAGACATTTGAAGAGTATAAGAAGTTTACCTGATTGTTTTGAGCTTCGGGTTCTTCATTTTATTGGTTTCCTCATTTTGAATAATTGGATCTTCATTAGCACCCTGATTTTGAGCTTCCTCTATTAATATCTCTTCAACACAATCATCTTTGTTGTTTGAACATTCCCCAACATCATTTGCCCACTAAAATCACTCATTTCCACAAAACCCTAGGTTTTCCTCTACAACCTCCTCTTCTTCTTCTCAACTCAAAATAAATAAAATTATTTTTTTCCAAATTTTAATTCTAAAATCTGATTTTAATCTAACATGATCTAATCACATTAATTAAATTAACTTAACTATTATTAACACTAATCACACATGGGCAATTCAGCCATTACATAAAATATTCGGATAAGGAGTTTTTGAAATAAGGTTCGGGTGACTCTTTTTGTCCTATAGCTAAGGGTCCCCAATTGTTTTTTTAGCCACCAAGTAGACGAGGTTATTACAGTTAAAGTACACAATATCCGTTGTTTTGTTTTTTATTTGGAAAAATAATTAAATCTTTATATTTGGAAAATAAAAAATGGATAAGACTTTTTTTTTCTTTATATGCTGGATGAGTCGTGCACCTATCACGTGCAATTCTAACGGTTTAGAAATGCATTCTCATTGTGCACTCATGTGAACGACAGAATTAAGCTTGGGTTTGCCCAGACAAACGCAATGCATGACTATAATGGCGGCTATTAATTGTTGCAAAATATAATTATGGAGTAATTGACCGACTTTAGGAGGCCTTCTCTATGGTGATTAATTGGATTTTCTCCGTCACACTTTCATGGTCCTCTTTTTTTTTTGGCTTCTCTTAAATGTAGCCCATGCATTTATTAACCATAACCAATTTAAAAATAAGTGCTTAAGCTAACCAAACAAACCTTTATAATCCTTCCACATAGCCCACAAAATTATACATAATCGTTATATACAGCCTAAAATAATAAAATAATCCTTAAATCAACAACAAAAAATTCTATTTTTTAATTAAATTTATGTAAGATATAAGATATAAGATATAATTAGTGTTTTTTGACAAACAATCAATGCCATCAATCAATTTTTAGTGTGATCATGATTGAGAAAAAAAATCATCTTAGAGAATTTTTTCTATAGATTACGTTTATGGATATCCTAAAAAAAGAATCAAAACCTTATTAAATCCATAGCCATTGATTTTATTGTAGAAATGTTTTTATGTAACAATTAAACTGTAGGCCCCGATCAATTTTGATGTAATCATGATTGAGAAAAAAAAAATGTTTTAGAGAAGATTAAGACTTGGGGTTTATTTTGTTTTTGGGTAAAAAAAATTAGGGTTTATAATAAGTGAATTTGTGAGAGTACAAAATGAACAATTACAATTAGTTTGAAATATGATTATAAAAAAAAGTTAGGGTTTTGTTTTGATTTGATTTGAGTAAGCATGAGATTTAAGTTTAATTGTTAATAAAAAATTAAGACTTGTTTGGTTTTTCATTTTGACTTAATCGACGATAATATTTTTGAATCAACAATGAGTTCGTGTGAACGATGAAAAACAAAGTTTTTTTTCTTCAAAACCCTAAGCTAGAGGAGTGCCGGAACAGATATGAGAATGGGGGATATTTTGAATTTAAGTTTTAAGTTTTTGTTTAGGTGGAAGGGTATTATAGTCTTTTCAATATGTTTTTAATTAACCCAAAGTGTATTTTAGTATTTTCGCCCCCCAAAAACACCCCTTAGCAGACACTATTGGATGCGGATAATAATTTATATCCCCCAATTAGTTTAAGTATCCCCCAATTGAGCGTTCTTAATAAATGTGTGGGCAATATTTAAGAGAAGCCTTTTTTTTTTTATCAATTTTTTTTTTTTTATTTCATCAAAATTTGATCATTTTTGAAGTATGTTTCATCAAATTTCGATCTAATCCGAACTTTACTGTTGTATTCGTTGTCAATTTCAATTCAATAATTCAAAATGATATATATAACAACATAGAATTCGATTGAATTCAAAAATTAATAATGATGATGATTTTCAGTTTTGAAATTAATCCATCAATTCTAGCTAATTACAATGAATTTGTACCAAATTTCTTAACACAAACGAACTTAGTTACAACCCAAGTGACCAATTTTATCTATTGTATTGTCTAATTACAAGTTATTTAATCTCTGTAAAAAAAAAACAGAGTTGATCAATCGCCAAAAAGAAACAGAGTTCAGAAATTTCGGGTTAAGGAGAAGTTGTGGGCCGAATCTGGCCAGAATGAAAAACCCACCAAATACTATTTTCACCCCTTTCTTATCTTATTTCCACTTCTTTCCTTCGACGCAAAAGAACGAGTGCAACTTTGAACGTGCACCCCATATCTTTATATTAGCCCAATTTAACGGACATTTAATTATTTTCTAAAAGATTTATTATTACGAGGTGACTGCTTCAGCAGTGCTGGGGCGACCAAAGTAGGGGGCTTGCTTTTAGTGACGCAATTTGTAGCATCTTTGCAACAATATTTTCTAACAGCGATTCTATAACATTATAAGCGTAACATTCTTGTAACACTTATATTGTAACAGTTTAGTAACATTCTTTGTAACATATTTCGTAACGGAAACATCAGTTTTAGATCGGATGGTTGAATTTGTTAGTATCAACGGTCAGGATTAAAATTGGAAGTATAGGTGACTGTTCTTTTGCCATTTTTGGGACGACATTAACGTCAATCGATTCGACTTTCTATCGTTTTGATTGCACCTAACCACAGTCAAGGATTATGACTTTCCAATTGTCTACACAATTTCGGGGAAAAAGCACCAATTGCCGTCCTATTTTGTGGATGAAAAATGAAAGAAAAAAAACGTCACAAAGAACTACATTTTAGCTCGCCAAGTAAAAGTATAAAAGGACTCCCTTCGGTCATCCCGATTATTAAAAAAAAATTATTCAAAATATAATTCATCTTAGTTTCTCTTTCCTAATTAAGTTTTTCACCTATCTCTCTTCAAAAACTCCATCATATTTTCTTAGAAGTTCTTTTAATTCTGATCATCCTAAATTTTTGTTTAAACAGTTAATTCTTTTTGAAAAGATCTTTTTGAATATCGATTAAGGTTGAATGGATCTTGTTTTATACTGATCATCATGATTATGATTTGATATCTCTCTAATTTAAACTCATCGGGTAGAAGATATTCATAATTTTTTTAAATAATTTTCTAGTGATTATCTACATAATGAAGATCGTTTATCTGCTATTGGACTGAATGTAAAACAAAGAAGAAATTAAAACCCTTACCCTAACAAAAATTTGGTAACAAAGAAAATATTCAAACCAAGGTAACCCATCCATAACATCTCAGCAGAGATTTGGTAATTGATGTTGTATATGGTACAAAGTGGAAATTTGTACATAGTTACCGAGAGTCGAATTGGATTGATCAAAACCAGAAACGAATTGGGTTTTGAGGAAAAGTATTTGTTGTCGAAAAGTATCCCGTTTTATTTTGTAACTAACTGATAAAACAACATTGTTACAAAGCTTAGAGTATTCAGTAAATAATGAGCGATAATTCAAACCCAGAGAATGATCAATAAAAGAGATAGAAAATTGTAACTAATGATGTTATTGTGATAGAAAGGATATATAGACAACTAAAGTGAGTAAGAAGTGGTGGACTGGTAGCACATGGATAAAGGAAGAGATCGATCAGAAAACAGAGATTAAAGGCTTGGGAACTTGTGCTTCAATTTTTTGAATTAAATTTCCAAGTAAAAATGAAACCTTGGGAAAAATATAAACTGGTTTTGTATCCAGCGAATGGAGTGGGGAGGAATGTGCACCCCGGTTAACCAGGATGCACATAGTCGCACTCCAAAAAAAACTATTCAGGAAAAATTGATTTTGTTACTTGTTGCAGCCGGAGTAAAACACCATCCATGATATTGATAAATACACTGCAACAATGCAACCTTCCCCACTAATAAATTATACCATCCCAAATAGGGGCTATTCTATAAGGACAGCTGTTTGTACCATCAATAAATTGATGGTGGCCCGTTAATAAAGCCCGTTACTTCTAGCCCGTGAAGGAAGGCTCTAGAAGTTTCCACATGCCTTGATGCCCAAGTTGCTTGCACATGAAGTTTGTATCAAAATTAGAGTTACATATACTATATAAATACATGTATCATAAACCCTAATGGGAGATGGAATTTTAGGTTAGCTAACCCGGAGAAAACTATTGTAATCCTCAATCAATAGAAATATTTCTTTGTTCCTCCGTGGATGTAGGCAACACTTGCCGAACCACGTTAAACCCAAGGTAGTCAATATCGGTTGTACATGCCGATATTACAGGTTTTTATCGGGTATCGGAAATACCTATACGATATTGAAAATATCGGCGATACAAAGATGGAACGAAATTATCGGTTGTACAGGCCGGTACAGACCGATATATCGGTTTTACTTATACACCGATAATATCGGTTTCAGTGAATAAATTTTCCATCAACATGCATCTAGTCTTTACAAACAAGTACAACGTCAATTGGAGAAGGTACAAAGTCCTAATATATTTATGATATAAAATCAATGACTATATGGTAGGATATAAGATGGGAACCATATTTCGATTGCAAGGAAGGGAAATGTAAATATAAAAGTGAAGGATAATAAGAAAGATTTATCGGCATAATGGGACAACAATCACAATGATGGCTAATAAACCACCTTGTATTTTGGAAATTTGAGATATATGCATGATTCTTATTATTTTTTACTATGGTTTTATAAATATTTAAAATTCTAGTTCTAATGATGTATCACTGATAAAAACTGATATTATCTTTTGTATAGGTGCATCGGACCCCGCCGATACGATACCGATACGCGATATTAACTACCTTGGTTAAACCTTTGTCTTCTTATTTGTTTTCGACCTTTTTTTAGCCCTAATTCATCATAATCATCATCAAATCATCATGTTTTGTGCCTAAAAGTAATTTTGGGTACAAACATTGGCGCCGACTAAGGGGATTCGTGTAAAATGATCGTGTTTTTCCGTTGAGAAAAGTGGAGCAGAAATCGTGCATGAGATTCCATCCAAAAATCAGCAAAAAAGAAGAAAAAAAAGTTAGGGTTTCAGAAAAAACCGTTACGACAGTTGAAGAAACCGTTACAAAGGTTGAAGAAACTGTTGCGAAAGGGTTGAAGAAACCGTTACGGAGGTTGAAGAAACCTTTGCGAGATTGAAGAAACTGTTGCGAAATAGTTGAAGAAACCGTTACGAGGTTGAAAAAACCGTTACGAAGGCGGAATAAACTGTTGCGAAACAGTTGAAGAAACCATTACGAAGATGAAGAAACTGTTGCCACAAAGTTGAAGGAAGCATGGCGATAAAGATTGCAGCCAAAGGTTTTGTTTCATCCAGCCTCACGTACACCTTCAGATCTAGCCAATCTCGTCCATCAGATCTATGATCCGGTTCAATAAGGTTTAACTAATCAAGAAATGACACGTGTCGTTGCCAGTTGCCACGTCAGACCAAGTGAACCAATCAACGACCGACACGTCAGCTGATAAAGGTACGGTCAGTTTCATCCATGTTAGCGATGGCATATGCCACGTCAGCATCGCATCACACCACGTCAGCAATTTGGTGCTTCCAACCACTGGTACGTCATCAGACGCGGTCCAGTCAGCAGGACCTGCCACATCAGCACCCCTATGTCCAGTCACTAATGCCATGTCAGCTCTTAACTGCCATGTCAGCAAATTGTGCACGGTCAGCACTGCCACGTATGCAACAGCACGCGCGCTTCGTTAAATACTTGTTTCGTCAATAACTTCTTCGTTTTTAGTCCGAATTGAGTGATTTTTCGCTCGTTGGAATCGTCTTTTAATTTCCTACAACATGGGATAAAAAAATTCAAGTGTTCGAGAAACTTTGATGTGCACTTGGAGCAGCAACATGATCGAGTTCGAGGTTCGTGGACAGCAACATGATCGAGTTCGAGGTTCTTGGATAGCGACATGATCGAGTTTGAGATGAGGATTGCTTAGACCCTTCAATATTTAACCTTGCATCACATCGCAAGCACCTAAAGACTCACCTTTCACGTGAGCACATAAGTCTTGCTCTTATCGCAAGCATAAAATCTCGCCTTGCACGCGAGTATGAAAGACTTGCACCTTGGCAAGCACAAAGTCTCGTCTCGACCACGAGCCCAATGTCCGATATTGGTCCAAAGACTCGTACTCAGCACAAGCAATACATCCAGCCTGTTCGAGCAGCGAGCGCTACATCCTTGTTACGTTGCGAGCAAAAAGCCTTGTCCCAGCCGCAAGCACACTACATCCCCCTCAAGTCTCGACTAGCTCTCGAGCATCACAAGTCCACAACGTGGAAAAAAGTCTCTCCTAGCACGTGAGCAAATTTAACTGCAGGTTATCACAGTTGGGGGTGTCTTTGTAATATGTCTACTCACGCTTGGGGGCGAGTTTCGTCATCAAAGGTCGACGCAGAAGGAAAAACAAACTTCTTAACCCCCAACAAGTTGGAGGTGAAGAGGGGGCGATGTTTGTACGATCAATAAATTGATGGTGGCCCGCTAATAAAGCCAGTTACTTCTAGCCCGTGAAGGAAGGTTCCATAAGTTTCTACATGCATTGGTGCCCAAGTTGCTTGCACATGAAGTTTGTATCAAAATTAGGGTTACATAAACTATATAAATACATGTATCCTAAACCCTAATGGGAGATGGAATTTTAGGTTAGCTAACCCGTAGAAAACTATTGTAATCCTCAATCAATAAAAATATTTCTCTGTTCCTCCGTGGATGTAGGCAACACTTGCCGAACCATGTTAAACCTTTTAGAGAAAATGAGTTTTATTATTTTTCTTTTATATGTCTTGGTGGGAATGGAACTTAGGATCCTTAAGTCTCAAAGAGTACTTGCTCATTTTCTTATGAGTGAATGAAACCTTTAGTCCCACATAGGGTATAACTAAAGAGGAGATCCACTATATAGTTATTCCATTATGGATAGTTAGTAAAACAATGTGGGTGGAACAGATCAACCAAGATTCACTAAGGCTTGGGCTTAGGGATCAAGCTCGTGCTTCCGTCGTGAACAGATCAACCAAGATTTATTTATTTTTGGATATAATTTCTTTCAATTATTTCCTAAATCGTTTTGAAAATCAAAAGAGATTTTGTATTTAATGTGGGGGGGCATATGACCTGGAGAGGATTTATTTCTTTACGTTTTTTACTTTTATGTCGACATAATGTGCAGTTATTCTTACCGTTTTGGAAAATCTCGAATTAATGAAAATTTATTCTAGCTTTATTATTTTTATTTTCGCTCTTAATGCACATTATTCTCGACTATATCTTTTCTCCACTATATAAAGCCTTTGGTTTCTTCATTCCAATTCGTGTCCAGAAGAAGCTACTATCCTTCTTATTTTCGTCTCTCTCCCTCTGTGTGGTTTTTATTCTTTGTGCCATTGCTGTTAAGTTCGTAAGAGTGGGCAAGTACTGTAGTGCTAACGTTACCTGCAACGGGCAGTTTTATCCTGGATACGACTTCACCACTGGGTATAGGCATCACTCATTATTGAGGCGTACCGGTGAACTATCGTGTTAAGGACAGCTTGATGATCAAGTGACTCTGTCCTCTGTTTGATGTTTTTTGCGTGTCTATTTTATTTATTTTTAAGTTCCAGAAATTTATTTCTTAACATCATTACTTTCAGTGTTTTGTTGTTACAATACCAACAAAACCTCTGTCTTCTTATTTGTTTTCGACCGTTTTTTAGCCCTAATTTATCATAATCATCATCAAATCATCGTGTTTTATGCCTAAAAGTAATTTTGGGTACAAACAACATCTATCATCAAATATCCGCCATTTATCTTCATTTCCATCCCCGATCCCTCTGCACAACGATGTTAAGATCCATTGCTCTATTTGCATGTAGAACCCTATTATCAAATTATCTAAAACACAGAGTGGAAGTGTGGAACTGAATTTATAAGTCTCCATTTCAATGGAGTTATGGAGGAAGAGAAATTGTGTGAGAGATTAGCGGCCGCAGGATTTAAGGTTATATCTTCTAATTGAGTTCACAAAATATCCCTGTGTTTTTATACCAGGCGATCACGTGTAGGTCATGCCTATTAGGTGTACGTGGTGGAGTGAGGAGTACATAAAGACATAAGTTTGATGACTCTTTGTTATCGTTAGATACACATTAAGACATAAGTTTGATGTGTATGGCTATTTTTTTGATGCCACAACAAACTCGGTAGCCCATGCTGTTTATATATATATATATATATACATTTTTCTTATTTATCAAAATCTTTCCGTGGATACCTGGAAATGGTAGTTAATTAGTAGTTTTTTGACCAATTGTTACAGCTATTTTCGATTTTCTATAGAATGATTCTGGGCGGACCGTGAAAATAAATGCCCAGAATAACCGTCCTCTGGAGGGCCCGAGCACGTGGTATTGGGGGTGGGTTTTGGTCCCATCCTATGAGAGAACAGTTTTTCTCACGGTTTTTTCAACGGTTCATCCATCTTTTTTGTTTTCTATATTGGACTTGCAATCTATGTTCGCAACTTTTTATGCATGTTTATATGTAAAGTTTTTATCAGAAGTTAGGATACTTTTCGCATCACACATGTTTGACGGTAGAGTTAACCAAATTGGTATTTTACTTGGCCGATTAGTGTACACATTTTTGCTAGTTGGAATCGAATTCTTATCTTATGCTGAATAGCTAACTAGGCTGATAAGCAGGAGAAAAGACGCAAGAAAATAGTCGAGGTTTCCGTGTTTTATTTTTTAACTTTCCAAATTACCACATCACCCTTATGTTACCAGTTTCATGCATGCATTCTTTCTTTTTCTTTTTTTTTTTTTTTTTTTTGAAAAGTGGAAATTTATTAAATCAACTAAAACATTGGACAGTCCTTGTGGTAGGTACTGCATTTTTGTCATCTATTACAATTCGAGTAATATTACAATTCGAGTAAGGAATTTAGGATACATATTGTCCCAAACCAAAGTGGATTTTGAATTTGGGGTTGCTAGAAGGTTTTTGACCTCATGCATGCATTCTTGAAAATACGCCAAACATAAAAGAAATTGGTGCCGTTATTGTTATTATCAAACTGCCGGTAATGCACCTCTGTCAGCCCCCACTGCTGCAGCAGTCACCTAGTTATCGATTAAAGTTCTTACATATTAAGAGAGAACAAAATCAAGGAAAATAAAAACAATTTAAGGAGTACGATTTAATTACCTAGATACAACATATAGAGAAAGAACTTCCATATATTAGTGATTGTTATTCAGAAAGGTGTTGGAGCCCAGATTGTTTCTAGGATTCCAACTAGTTTTTTACAATATTCCCTTGTTGTTGGTGAAGAATAAGATTTTTCAAGTATATTAGATATTATTTTCATAAAGAATCAACTAATCTCCGTTTAAAGAATAAAATCTTGAATTAAATACACATGTAGGCCTAGTTTTTACCCTGGGTTGCAACTCTAGACCACTTTTTCCCCGCATTGCAAAACTAGGCCCCCATTCATGTTTTCATCCAAATCCGTTAGTTTTGTCAATTTCTCGATCAATTTCTCATCATATGAGATGAGGTAATGACGCCCAAATTAATACACGTGTCGTGATTTTGATGTTTGATCTAATAGTAATGTTAATCCCGTGAAGAATCAACGACTTAGATTAGATGGAACTGATAAAAGACACGTATGGTATCACATGTGCCAATGCCATGACATGGGCCAATGCCACGTACGTAATTTTATTTTTCCAACATCGTAATTAATGACAGCGTTGTGAGATCTGAGACGTTCATCAAAAATCATTTGATATCGACGAGATTTGACGGATACGATTATTTTCACTTCGTAATTAACGACATTGTTGTGAGATCTCACTCGTTCATCTCGAATCATTAGATCTCCATGAATCTTGACGGATGAGATTTGGTAGTTTCCACCTATCAGACGAGAAAAAGAGATGGAAGAGGCATAATAGAGCGGTCTCTCCATTCTTTTCCATTCTTTTCTTCTTACCTCTATTTTCCTCTTTCGATTTTTCTTCTTCTCTCAATACCACCGGTTTGTGTTACAGAATATAATAAAAGATGTGTGAATGTTAAGCTGGATGATGTTGTAAGAGGGAAAGTATATGAGGTTACAAGTTGTCATGGAGCAATTTTTTCTGTCAATCTTCCAAAGAAGACTTGTACCTGTTTGTAATGGAGGCTAAGGGGGTTTGTCTGCCAGCATGCTCTCTGTACCTTAAAGCCAATTAAACCTATTTGGGGTGAGTAAGTTTTTTATGTTTCCTGGCATTTGTTTATTTGCATTTGTTTCTTTACATTTGTTTTATTTGTTTGTCTGTTAGTTTCATAGACTTAGTTTTCTATGTTTATAATGTTGTTGTAGGTATTGTGACCAATCTTATTGGGTGAATAGCTACAAGAGAACATATGCTCCAGAGTTTAACCCATTATTAGGCCCAGATGACAATGAAAAGTTACATTTGAATATGCTTTTGTCCTTATTGTTTTTTTTTAATATGCTTTTGTCCTTATTATTGTTTGTTGTCCAATAAATATAGAATATCAATATTTGATTCTTTTAGTGTTTCACTCTTTCCTTTATAACTCTTTTTGTTTCCTTCTTTGTATGCAGACAATAATGAAAGAAATGATAAAACCTCCAGTGAACGTCAGGAAAACAGGTAAACCAAGAGGAAAGAGAATCGGAGATTATGATGAACCTAAAACCAGTGGAAAGAAGAATAGAAGATGCAAGAGATGTAAAGAACCAGGTCACTATGAGAAAACTTGTGCAATAGGAGCTGTTGGATATAATCCAAAGGAACCAAAGGCTTGAACCCGTGTTGATGGTGATACATACACAACATATGAATCAGGTCCTACCAAGAGGAACAAGAATGCCGCAAACATTGTTCATGGTTCATCTAAAGGTGAAAGTACCACTATTAGGGGTGGAAAGAGGACCAATTCCCAGAGCTGTGTTGGTGAATCTTCTCAGCTAGGTGGAAAGCCTCAGAGAAATGTTGAATCTTCTTAGAAGTCCTGTTTCAACCAGGTTGGTTCTATTACCAACAAAGTCACATTTACAGTGTCAGATCCAAAAGGAAAGAAGAAGAAACCAAAGTAGTACATGAAGCTCTGATTCCTTTACTTTCTTATATTTTCTGGGTTTGTTTATCAAGATCTGAAATTGAAAGACAATGTTTAGTTTAGTTTATTTTCAATTTATGAAACTTTGGATGACTGCAGTTTTTCCGAAGAACAAACTCTGAAATGTTTAAGACTGAAAAGACGAGGGTACCCAAATATACCACAATCTTAAACTTTTCCACCTATAAGTCCTCTTACCGAAAGTGATTGTCTATGGATTGAGTCGAGACAATACAACAAATCGGTATTCACACTTTGTGTGATCGTCTATGGATACGAGATCGAGACAATACAACAATCAAAGTGTGATTACTTGATAATAGGTTCGGACTTAACCAAACTCTATAGGATAACTATCAAGTAATACAGAGTTAACGTTTATGTAATTTACTTTAAATTATAGTAACAACAATTATAATTGCGAAAAACGAAAGTAAACGACATAACAAGATTTTGTTAACAAGGAAACCGCAAATGCAGAAAAACCCCGGGACCTAGTCCAGAATTGAATACTCTCAGAATTAAGCCGCTATACAAAATCGCACCAAATTCGTATAGTTGAGACCAAGCAACTAAACCTATAGTTCACCTAGTTTCTTCAGTATCCCTGCGCTTCCTAAATTCAATAAGTGCACGCACTGGAATAATTCCTTTGGTTCGTATTCCAAACAGTAAAGGAACAGCAAATCTGTTCGGTAACAACTCTATTCAATCTCAGTGATATGAGTTAGACAAAGGCTCTTTTGTTTAATCTAATAAACTCCTTTGTCGGGTTTAGATCTATCTATCCAAAAACTACCAAAGTAGCAGAGTTTAGATTTTGCAATCAATAATAGGATCTACCAAGATACTAAATACTTATGCCGATCTACGCAACTAATTAATCAAGTCTATCAAGGATAAACCGATTATAGTTGGATCCCATCCGATCAAGTTTTTTGCACACCAAAGATTATGAAACCAATAAGAAATCTTCTTTGTCTTCAAATCTTCTTAAATCTTCAATAAACACCTGCATACCACAACTTGAATCTCTTATGAACAATCACGCACAGAACGGAGTCTGTTAACAATGGATTATCATAAGACGTCTTTAGATCTACAAACAGTTCTAAATATCTCGTCGATACTTCGATCTAGTTTGAGTGAATCTTATATCAGAAGAGAAGATTCTCAAGAATAAACAAACTAGGTGCAATCAAAGTTCAACAACCGTTAGTCAATCAAATCAAATCGAAAACTAATAATACTGCAATTATCTAGTTTCCCACCAACGGTACTCGTAGAGCTTCTTGATCCCATAGAAGTCTTTAAATGAGCGGTTGTAAGAGATTTCGCCTAATTAGGGTACTTTGCTCTCTGAATAGACGGCACCACCAGAAACAACATAACAAGGTAGTTTTGCTGGCTCTTAGGATAGTTTGCTCGAAATGCAAACTTGGATATTTATAGAACAAGGAAGTTTGGACACCAAGGAATTTTCAAAACCGAAATATTCTTAAGATATGCAATATTTCCAAAATCGGTTTTCATAATTCCTGGAAATGCTCTGTCGAAAATTAACCGAAATCCTACTAGAAAATATCCAATTAGTAAATGCACATTACCAATTTTTATTTTCCAGATATATGCATTTTAATTGCCGGTAATTAAAAGCATATAAAATTAACAACCTTAATTAAAAGATTCTCAACTTATTTCGGTTCGGGATCTCCTTGAGTTATTAAGGAATATCTTTGAACAATAAAAGATAAGAGTTACTGAACATGTTCAAAGTATGTCGACATCTTATTTCTTTGTAAATCCTTTTTCATATTTACAATCTTGGAACCGATTATACCACACTTCTAAACAAGTTTAGAACTGTTTCATCTGATTTTCAAGAACTATGTGATTGATCAAATATCAAACACTAATCATCGGTTTACGGTTCTACCAAACACAAGGATCGGTTCTACCTTAATATGGTTACTGGGACCGGTTATATCAGTTACAAGGATCGGTTACTCAATTACCAGGACCGGTTACCATATTCTCATGGTATTACTTGTGATCGGTCACACCAGTTACCAGGATCGGTTACACCAATTACCAGGACCGGTTACACCAATTACAAGGATCGATTACACACTCTTTTGTGATCGTTCACACCAATTAGATCGGTTACACCAATTACTAGGATCGGTAACACCAATTACAAATATCGATCATACCATCTTAGATGGTTACTTAGGATCGGTTGCACTAATAAAAGTGATACCAATACATAAGTCAGGCATTGTGACTAGTTTTACAAAGATACATAACAAGTTATGATCGGTTCTACTAACTCACACATATTGGTAATCCAAAGATATGCAATGAATAACAATACCAATAGGCCTAGCGATTTACCTTTCGATTCATAAAACAAGTTCATGAATGTACTTCCTTTAAACGAATGTAAACATTATTTCTTAGAACAAAATCTTCACCCATACCCATACACATAATCACAATAGCATTCATACGATTATGTCGATATCTTATATACGAAGTTCAAAAGATAAGCGTTATACTTCGTATTCTAATTCCTTAACACTATGTCTACTAGAGTATAATCATTCACATCTTCGCAGTTATGTTTTCAATATAGCACGACTTGAAAGATACGTTAGGAATGAAACAGTTCAAGTCACAATATTACTAACCTTAAGAGGAAGGATGATGTCGTCGATGTAGCTTGTTACTTCTTCACATTCTTCAAGTCTTCGAGTAATACTTGTATGTCTCATAATCCTAATCTTTCTAGCCTAACCTATACGAAGTTGTCTCCAGTACATAATCAAGCGACTCTTTAAATGAGTTTTTATTCACTAAAATATGACAACCAAACTTGACATACCAATGCTTGGTGGGTTCAACCGAGATATGCTCTAACAAAGACAATGTTGAATTTTCTTTTGATTACATTTTCATATTTTTCTTAAACTCATTACATATTTCTAGTACTTTTCCTTTCAATGTTTCTTTTGTTTCAATTACAAATGCATCTGAAGCCAATCTGAAAGCATCACAATCTTTCTTCTTACATACCAGGTAAGCTATACTGAGATTGTGTTGATTCTGACATACTATTAGTTCTAACTTTAAACTGCAGTTTTGTTTGAAGCAGGGTTGATTGTGTAATGTACAGTTATTAAAACAATGTTCTTCTCCACAGGAAATGCAGCCCTGTGAGCTTGGAAGCTTGATTTGAAGTGTTGTAGTTAGAGAAGAAGCAAGATCAAACCACTCAAAGTAGTTGCAGGTAGGATTCAAGCATTTGAAGAAGGCCCTTCAATTTGTTTGATCTGTTTTAGATATCAACAATGCTCAAACTTCATTACAAGGTACATGTTTGCACCTTGAATAAACCCATGGGAAACTCTTTGTTTCATGGTCTTCTTTGTCACACATAGAACACTCTACCTTGCTGCTACTACTGGTGGAATTTGAAGAAAGATGAAAACCACCAACCATTTTATTTTATATCTAAATGAAAAGGTTAGAAAATCTGAAGTAGTAGGTGCGCTTTTATTGAAGATAATGCTGCCATTAGGTTATGTGGGGACCAGTTTTTGACTGTCACGTGGGCAGATTAATGACGTGTACAAGTGCACGTGTACAACCAGTCAGACCCGAGTTATTGCGCAAAATCGGCGAGTTAAACTGCAACTCAGTGAGTTGAATGATTCAAAGGGATCATAAGTCTTTTTTCCTTAAAGTAACGGTGGCAAAAAGGTGGATAACCACCGTTAGCCAGTTTTCCAATAAAACGGTCAAAAGCGGCCTAGTTTTGCGATGCGGAAAAAAAAAGTTGCCTAGAATTGTAACCCTAAGAAAAAAACAGGCCTAGTTCTGTTTTTCACCCTAAAATCTTCAATCAAGGACTTCCATATATTCATGAATTCATTTCTAGCTGAATTTCTGCACCAAATGCTCGGCTCTGCGATATTGAAAATGCACAAGTCAAGAAAGTTGCATAGACAGCGAATAGAGTGTAAGGAGAAGAGGAAAAGCTCG
This sequence comes from Papaver atlanticum, assembly GCA_023531105.1. Taxonomy (NCBI): domain Eukaryota; kingdom Viridiplantae; phylum Streptophyta; class Magnoliopsida; order Ranunculales; family Papaveraceae; genus Papaver; species Papaver atlanticum. Next base: position 127,707 of record JAJJMB010008936.1, on the reverse strand, counting down.
TATTATAGCATAAATGACTTGTAGGATGTTCTTGTTTTGTTCGTAACTTGATTTTCTGGTTGGACCTATATGCTTATATCATCAAGGAAAGCTATTTCATTAGTACACCCTTAGGTACTCAACTATGATACAAGCTTTCCCATAAATTTGGGATATAACTGGGAGTAAAAAACATTCTTTTACAAAAATAAATAAAAAATACATCAGCCGTGTAAGATTCTACAAGCATCGAAGAGGCACGCAGTCTGGCGTGGATGATTCTCGAAGAGGTGCATGCTGGTTAGCATATTATATTGCTGCTTTCAAACCAACCAAGGGAGGTTCAACTCTTCCAAGTACGGCTCCGTGGGCATTGTTAATGGTAGAAACAAGTTTAGTTCCAGGCTTTGCAGGTGTCAAGTGGATGTTGTTGAATTTAAGACCGGTGCAAGCAACTACATTACTGCATTTCATGGAGATAGCGGATGGTGTACGTATATCGGTGGTTCCTCTCAAATCATCGAAGGTCACATCGCTAATACGAACAGCGCTTGTCTCAACTGGATTATTGGAGAAGTAATGTTGGTCGATATATAGAGGATTCAACACGTTAGTGAAGTTGCTGTGCTTGAATGTGACTGCACGGCAGTATCCTTTCCCACCCTAAAGAACCAAGAGTTAAACAAGTTAGATCACTGATCATCAAAGACGCCACGCACACTAGCAAAATTACTGTGATTATGTACCTGATAAGTCTTGATTCTGCAACCAAACATGGTGCCAACAAATTTAATGTTTTCAACATGAATCTCCTCTACTTGGGCATCAGTTCCTCCTGAACCAAGGCTTCCAATACTGCATTATGAAGGGCAAACAATCTCAACATTATTACTGTTCTTTATAAAGCTAGGATCTTGTATGAGTACTAATTGACTACAAACCTTACTCCGTGTCCTGGTCCACAGTGACAGTTACGGACGTAAACGTACGAACTCTTGTCTCCAATTGACACACAATCGTCACCTGAATGAACAAAAGGAATATAAATTTTCTGGTAAGATTTAACCTCCTTATGAAGAATATCATCCCAAAAAATTTTAATGTGCACGTACCGCTCCTAAACTGGCTGTCAGAAATAGTGACATGTTTGACATTCTGAGTGTGAATACCGTCTGTGTTGGGAGTATCTTCAGGGGAGTTAATGTTGATATTGTGGACTTCAAAACCGTCCAAACCCAAGAGAGTTACATGGAACATAGCCGCATTTTTAACGGTCATGTCACGGAATGTACCAGCATTTGTTCCCCAGAAGTTAATCGCCTGCATTTCCATGAAATGAAGTTCGCGTTATTCAATTTCTCAAGAAGAAATAAAAACCCAAAAATGGAAACGTAACAGTATATTGGATATCAATAAAAAAAATACTGACAGCAGGTTGCAGAGAGGTGCATCCCGGTTGGTTTTGGTGCTTAAGGTTATGGCACGACTGTTCCCACCAAGCCTTACCGCGTGCATCGATTACACCATGTCCATTGACAGTGAGTCCATGAATGTTGTTGAATTTAAGCCATGTATGAACATCCTTAGCCCATGCTCTGGTTGACAGTGGTGCGACAATAGTTCCACCGATCTTCATGAAACACACAAAAAAATAAATATGAGGGAGGGTTTACAATCTTAAAATGACAATTCCACAGGTAAACCCATCTGGAAAATAACAAACTTCAACGGTGACATTTGTAGCCTTGCAAGGGCCATTGAAATCAACAGGTCCGACTAAAAATGTCCTTCTTCTTGGAACAAGCATTTTTGGTGTTCCTCTGCGTTCTCCGCATGTTGCGGCCCAGGCTTTCAAGAATGCCTACAACAAATTGATTCGGTTTCAGACATTGTTAGCACATTTACAGGAGAGCTCATTTTCCATTAAAAATGAAGCTTCATTCTTTATCCGAGACATGTCTCTTACTTGAGTATCATCTCTAATGCCATCACCCACGGCGCCGAATTTCATAACATTAAAAGCTCCTCTTGCTGATGCAACATGGATATAGGTTGATATAATAAGCCCAAAAATGAAAAGAATGTTCTTACTTCCCTGTAAAAAACAGCACAAAACGAAATGAGTATACGCTATTTTTTTCTTGATCAAACGAAATGAGTAAAAAACAGCACAAAACTAGTAAATGTAAAAACGGCATTCTGAATGTTGAAAAATTGAAAAGAAGATTAGCCACCAACTGTAAACAAAAATCAAACTTTTCTCACCATGATTTTTATTATTTTTACCAACCCAAAATGCAAAGTGGAAGTTGGTATGATAATTAGAAAATCAGACAGTATGTTATAAAGAAAATGAAGAGAAATTTCAGGGAGAAGTTGACTCCTAAATCGTTGAGAATTAATGGTTCAGAGGATTTTGTTAATTAGTGTAGTAGATTTTTGGCTAATTAATTTATTGCCTTATTATAGTTAAGGTACACAACATCGGCTATATCTTTTTTTATTTGGAAAAACAATTAGATCACTATAAAATGGATAAGACTTCTTTTTTTTTTAATATGCTGCCTGGATGAGTCAAATCTAATGGCTTAGAAATGCATTTTCATTGTGCACTCTTGTGAATGAAAGAATTAGGCTTGGGTTTTCCCAGAGAAACACAACGCAGGACTATAATGGCGGCTACTAATTGTTGCAAAATAAAAACAATTAATTATGGAGTAATTATCGATTAAATTTCTTACATACCAAGAGAGAACAAAATCAAGGAAAATAATAACAATTTAAGGAGTAAGATTTAGTTACTTAAATACAACATATATTACATAATTAATGATTTGTTTAATACAGTTTAGAGAATAAAATCTTCAATAAAAGACTTCCATATATTCAGGAATTCATTTCTAGCTGAATTCATTTCTAGCTGAATTCATGGCTCTGCGAAATCCTGTTTTGACGATTCTCAGATTAGTAAAAGACTAAAATGCAGGAGGATTTAGTAATTTTTGCGTGCACAAATTGTAAACTGCTGCAGGCAGGGCTAAATGAGCCAAGGAGGTCAAGTCTCTGCAGAAGAAGCTGCAGCATATGCTTGCCTGATTGTGCATATATACCATACCTTTTTCAAAAATAAAATAAAATAAATGTACACTGCCGCTAGCACTTAGCACATATTTGTCTCTTTTATATGCAAACCGTAATCAATATTTGTTAGAATATGGGCATCCAACTCAAAATCATTTGGTGATGAGTGGAGAGGCCTGAAGGAGTATAAACCACATGATTTTAGATTGCCCAAACAATGCGGGACTAATAATCTCAATAATATCGGCATATTATGGTTATTCTTAAAGAAAGAATGACAAAAGTAATAACAACAAATTATGAATTTATGATTATTCTTAAAGAAATAGGTTTTTGAAATTGAAGGCTGGAAGTCAGATTGAGGAAACTAACATCAATAAAGAGGAAATCGAAAATGCTACCAAAAACTGATAAGGACATTTAATATAAAGCTCAAAACAAATTATTGTACAATGCTAGTTAGTCTATATCTTAGTCTCTTTTAGCTTTCTTTGAAGGTCGTCCATTCATTTTAGTTATGATAGGCCTGCAAACTTTCTCTAATTCCTTCATCTGGTCGTTGATATCATCTAAGTCACCTAATTCATTGTCATTTAACCACTGGACGGCCTTGTTAATTGCATCCTCGATCTTCGTTTTACCAGCTGACGATCGCTTGCCACTGACTATATTCCTCATGTCGTCTACATATTCCTCAAACGAGTTCCTTAACTCCACCTTCTTCTTGTGATCTTCATCTTCTGACTTGTATTTCTCAGCCTCTTTAACCAATCTCTCTATTTCAGCCTTTGAAAATCTCCCCTTGTCATTTATAATCGTTGTCTGATTTTTGCTCCCTGAAGTATTGTCTTCGGAAAACACAGTCAGTATACCGTCTGCATTTATGTCAAAGCATACAGTCATCTTAGAAACACCACGAGGTGCTGGAGAAATACCATCCAGCGTAAACTTCCCCAACCAGTTATTGTCACTAGTAATAGATCTCTCGCCCTCGTACACCTTAACAACCACATAGGTTTGATTGTCCGTGGTAGTAGAGAAGTCGTTCTTTTGCTTCCTGGTGGGAATGGTGGTGTTTCTTGGGATAATCACATCCATAATACCTCCAACTGTTTCAATACCAAGAGAAAGAGGGGTGACATCAACTAACACCAGGTCCCGCACCTTCTCATTACTCTCGCCACTGAGAATAGCAGCTTGCACTTCAGCACCATAAGCCACAGCTTCATCAGGGTTGATGCTCTTGCAGAGTTCCTTTCCATTAAAAAAATACCGTAATAGAGATTTAACCTTTGGAATTCTGGTGGACCCACCTACAAGCATGATTTCATGAACGCTGTTGTTGTTCATCTTAGCATCCTCGAACACTTCTCAACAGATTCCATACATTTCTTGAACAAATCCATGTTCAATTCTTCAAATTTAGCACGAGTAATGGGCATATGAAAATCGTCTCCTTCATACAACGCATCAACCTCAATGTTTGTCCGAGTAGTAGACGAGAGGGTTCTTTTTGCCCTCTCACATGATGTTCTCAATCTCCTAAGAGCCCTTGGGTTACCACTAATGTCTTGGTTATGTTTCCTCTTGAACTCTTGCACCATGTAATTTAACATCCGGTTATCAAAATCCTCTCCTCCGAGATGGGTATCTCCTGCTGTAGCTTTGACTTCAAAGATACCTTGCTTAATGGTGAGTATAGAAACATCGAAAGTACCACCACCAAGATCAAATATAAAAACATTCTTTGTACCAGAACTAGGTGCCTTCTTATCAAGACCGTAAGAAATTCCAGCTGCCGTTGGTTCACTGATGATTCGCATTACATTAAGACTTGCTATTACACCAGCATCCTTTGTAGCTTGATGCTGAGAATCATTAAAGTAAGCAGGGACTGTAATAACAGCCTTCTTGACACTAGTACCAAGATACTCTTCAGCAGTTTCTCGCATCTTAATGAGAACCATGGATGAGATTTCCTCAGCTGAAAACTGTATATCATTTCCTTTGTAACTGACTTGAATCATGGGTTTGTCATTTACTCAAATAACTTTGAAGGGCCATAGGGTCATATCACTCTGAACAAAGCTATCACTGAATTTCCTACCAATTAAACGTTTTGCATCTACAAAACAGAAAACAGACTCAGGAAAGATAAAACCTATTTTATTAGCTAATAATATACAATAACTAACATGATCACAAGATTGCGAATATAAGAACATCGTGGAGACGCTAACAAAAATCTTTACCAAAACCGGTGTTCATAGGATTCCCTGCAGCTTGATTCTTTGCAGCATCACCAATCATGCGTTCAGTATCAGTAAACACAACATTAGATGGAGTAGTCCGATTCCCTTGATCATTAGTAATAATCTCAACGCGATCATGTTGCCATACTGTAACGCATGAATACGTCGTCCCTAAATCAATCCCTATTGCTGCTCCTCCTCCTCCTCCCGTTATTTCAACCATTATTATGATAATCTGACAGAGCGAGAGTGGTGTTATGGAGACAAAGATCTGCAGAGGCAGGGATTAATCCTAAGGAAATTAGGTTACTTATTTTACCAAACCTAACCCCACTTTTTTAGACTTTCAAAAAAATACCGAAAAAACTTGTTTGTTATGTTCCAAAATTGGAACCGAAAATAAATTTCGTCATGCTGACAAGGAAGTCATTGAGTAGCCCGTCCCATTGATTGGTTTTATCAGTCATTGGTTAGGGTTGCGAATGGTGTACACACTGTAGTTGTGTAAAATCCCACAAGTACACCCCTGTAATGATGATAACACAAAGTTTAAGTCATATTGATCAACCTAAACATTAATGATATTATTCACCACTTTGAACACTTATATGATCTTTCTAAACTCTTTATGAGGAGTGTATATTGCTCTTACAATGAACAAGCTAAGTTTTATAAACAAAAATGGAGAATGTAGGGGTGAAATATTGCACATGACATATATCGAAGACATAACAATTACCAGGAAACAAGGAGAAGAATAATCACGCGATGATAGAGAAAGAGCGCGAATGAATAGTTACATTATAAAGATAACGCGATTACTAACTCCACCAGAAGAAGCACGAAGAACCTAACAGCAGCGCGACAGATAGAGACAGTTTCCAAAAACCTGGCGAGTAAGACAAACTGAAACAGAATCAGTCAACTGAGATCTTGCACGTGAATCATGATTTTCTTCTGCTGGTATATTTGCCTATATAAGGACTCAGAAATGGTAGAGAGAGAGGGGGGGTCACTGAAGAGATATAAGCTAAGGAAGATATCAATAGAAGAAGAAACAAGTTCCATTTTAGAGTTGAGTCTTCATCTTTGTATTTCTCCATTGTTGTATGTAAACTTAGCTTGAGTTCACCGTGAAAGCCATATACATTCATTATAAAGGTTTAAGAAAGATCATATAAGTGTCAAAGTGGTGAATAATATCATTAATATTTAGGTTGATCAAAATGACTTACACTTTGTGTTATTATCATTACAAGGGTGTAGTTGTGGGATTTTCCGCAACTACATTTTGGTGCTAGAAACAGGGAGGATTTATCCTCACCTGCTAGTTCATAGTTTGAAATCATCATTTCTCAAAGTTCCTTTGTTATCATCAGTACTTTCATTTTTCTGTCTATCATGAAATTTCGATAAACACATCACCATCTTTTCACCTTATTTGGAAAGTCTTCTTCGAGAACTCTTTACTTCTCAAAGTCCCTAGAACACACTGAAAAAACCTTCTCTCAAGATTCCTTCTCTGTAACCAGTATCAACCAAATTCCGTTCAAAAATCCCCCACTAGCAAGATGGTACCAGTCGCCTCAAGGGTAGGACACGTTATCGCAACACGAAGAAGCAACAGGGTTGCAAAAAGAAGAGGAGTAAGGGATGAAGGAGAAACTTCAGCTGAAGGAGAAAGACGAGCTCTAGAGCGACAGAACCGCAACTGCAGACCGCTCTCCATCATTGAGGAAAACCAGCAGAACAACGTAGCTTCCGCCCAAGACCGAATACAACAGAGCAATAATGGGGAGAGAATCATCTATGAAGAATGTCTCGTCCACACAACCGATATGGAAACGATGGAGGAGGAAAATCAGGCGATGCAAAATGGAGGATAAAATCCGGGCAATGAAGATAATTTTACCATCCAACAGTTGAGAGAATGTCTCGCGCAAGATAGACGAATTAAGAGAGAGTTGGGGCAAGGACTTGAATGAAGTAGAGCAAGGGATGCAGAATTATCCGTAGAGCGGGCAAATCTAGTGCGACAGAATGCCTTGTTAACATAGGAAAATAACCGGCTAAGTGATGATAGGAAGACACGGACTGGACAAACGAAAACCCAGACACGTAGGAGTTCAGCAAGGCGAAGGAGAGAACGTCGCACAGAAGATAGAGAGGTACAAAATAATTGTGAAGAATATGAACGGGAAGTGCGCGAAAGGGAACAAGAAAGAGAAGATGCACGCGATAGGGAAAGAAGGCTACAATAACAAAGAGAAAGGCGGAGGAACCGGGAAAGGAGAGAAAGCCTAAAGAGCGAAAACCCAAGATATGATGGAAGGAGAGGAGGTAGTTCGGAGCGCGAAAGCCAAAGGTGTAGGAGAGAAAGAAGTTTGGAACGAGATACTAGAAGGGCGATAGAAAGAAGCATGATAAAACATAGAGAATTGGAGGCGGTGATAGAACCAAGACAAAGGGAGACATAGCAGACTGATACAAACCAAGCCATACTGCAACAACTTGAAGAAATCAGATCGACGATGAAAAACAATAACAGGAGAGGAGGAGGAAGAATGAAGTTGGCATAAGCAATAGAAGAGGCATAGCGATCACCATTCTCGCGTGAAATATTACAATAACCAATGTACCTTATCTACGTTCTCCAGCATCTTTGATGGGACATGAAATGCGGTGTAACACATGAAGGCTTATAACCTTAAATTGATGCAATGGGCCCAGCATAAGGCAGTATTGTGTAAATACTTTCCTGTGAGTTTAACAAGGGAAGCCCTATTATGGTTCGACAATTTGCGCGAAGGATCCATAGACTCATTCGCACAATTACAAAGGTCATTCCAGGGAAATTACATAACCAACAACCTGTCAAAGGCTGGAATCAAAACTGCATTCAACTTAAAGACCTAGTCTGTGTTTGTAGTGATCTGATATGGACAGAAGTGCTATCTTTATAAACGTACCACCAGTCTTCGAAGGCTCAAATTACTTATGGTGGAAAATTGATATGCGTTCCTTTCTTCAAGCGCGTGATTTTCAATCATGGGTTTATGTAGTTAATGGCTATGATGCTCCACTTGTTGCAGTAGGAGATGTGACCGTTCCAAAGGATATTGGTGCATATGACCCTGCTGAGATTCTTGCTGCAAAGCAAAATTCCGATGGTTTGAACGCAATCATTCATGCCATTACCCCAGATCTTCAGCACCATGTGACTATGTGCACTCGGTCTAAAGATGATTGGGATATCTTAGAAACCGTATTTGAAGGGAATACTAGTGAAAAGGAAGCCAGGCTTCAAAACCTAAATTACGATTGGGAGAACCTTCATATGGCAGGTGAAGATTCATTTGATGAGCTGAATCACAAAGTGTCTGAAATTTTTAATGCATCTTTTGCGTTGGGTAAGACTATTCCTGAAAAGGACATTGGGATGAAAATTGTCAGATCGCTGCCATCTAGATACGACTCTAAGAAGCATGCCATCGTTGAGGGAAATAACCTTGATGCTCTTTCTAGAAATACGCTGGTTGAGAAATTAAATATCTTTGATCATGAGCATACATCCAAATCCGGAAAGGATGTTGCGTTCAACGCACAAAAGAACACTAAATTACTTGACAAAAGTAAAAGTGTTTGCATCTCTGAAGATTATCTTTCTGAGGCTGATTCATCAGATGAAGATCTTGACAAGTCAGTCTCTTTGATCACAAGACAGTTTAGAGATCTTCTATTGAAGAGAAGTAAACGGTTCTCCAGAGATAAACCTAAGTCATCAGTTAAACCTCACAATCGTGTTCCTCCTAAAAACAGGGATGTTGACGAGGATATGCCACAGTGCTTTAAGTGTAAAGGTTTTGGTCATTTTGAAAATGAGTGTCCGAACCGCAGAAAATACACTGGGAACAAAGGTCTTGCTGCAACTCTTAATGAAATGTCTTATCACTATGATTCTAATGAAGACGAAAAATCAAGTGTGTTGCGCTTCTTTGTGAAAATGTTAATTTTGATAATTGTAGCAATACATACATCAATCTTGATATTCTTTCAGAAGAGAACTCTTTACTTTTCAGGTTCCACTATGTGTCTAACAGCTTGCACATCTCGGGCGTCTGAATCATATTCCAGGTTGACATGCTCTTATTGTTCACTCAAAGGTCATGATCTTTCAAAGTGTTTCAAGTATAAACACAAAATAAGGTATGTCAACAAACTTCAACGAAAAGCGAATCAATTAGCAAACAAGCTCAAACTTGTTCAAAAAACCTCTGAGGTATGTAAGATTTTATCTTCTTCGAAGAAGTTAGTTTCCAAGGATAAGACAAGACCACTAGAGAACAAAGTATGGTCTAAACATTCTGAGAGACATGGTTCTATGAATTCATTTCAAAAAGGTTATAGTGGACAAATTATTATTCACCGCAGCATAACTTGATTGTGTTGTTTGGTGCATCTTCTCTCATGTGCCTGGTCAAAAGAGACAAGATTGTTCACACCTCAGGCTTTAGGAAAAGACAAAAAAAATTAATCGTTTTCTTTCTTTCTTAGCTTTGCTGTGTTTTGCAAGTTTGGAATTCTTCCATATCTAATTGATATTGGAAAGGACTTCCCTAGTCAATCAATAAAAGAGGGTTATTCTCGATAATTCTACTCTTCTTAGGGTTGTGAGTTGTGCGTGCACGAACCTGTGTTTAAAGGTTTCGTAACCCTACATTCCTTTTTCCTTCTCTGAAACTCTTTATATCTTAAGACTGTTTGTTGAGTTTAAATTGTGAATTCCTCTCACAAACGCATACGCATATGGATACTCCAAGCATCATGTCTTCTGATGGAAAAGATATCAATATGATTGTTAATCCATAAATCATGAAGGAAAAAGAAAGATCTCCGTTACCTCAAACTTTTAAAAGAAAAAGAAGGAATGTGAGGAAGCCAAGAGTTGTTCCTTCAAACTCTCAAAAGTTTTCTGGTGTTCTTGAAGAGTTGAAGGAAACAAGGAAGGAGATTCAAAAAATAAAGGCTTTTGTTATGAGAACTCTTGAAATTCAGAATGCCATGGTTCGACATCATTAGCCTAAAAGGTTTGTTTGAATTGACTCCTATCTTCACGAACCTTATGTTCCCATGGCTGTTGACGACAAGGAGTTCGGGGACTAGGGTTTGGAATAGCCATTATTGTGAGTACACATAGCTATGTCCAACGTTTTAATCTTCAATGTTTTTAGATTTGTTTATTTAAATTCTAAGTTATTTGGAAGATGATCTTTGCAGTATTGATCTTTATGGTTTCATATATTGCAAATTATTATGGGATATGTTGTTTACGTCCGTGAACCTTGACTTTCCCATACTTGTTCAAAAGTTATCTCAATTATGTCGATATGAATGTATTGATAAAAGATAGAATGAACTTTTGAATACAAAAGTTAAGCCTTTCATGTAATTATGCAAATTTTGATGGAAGAAAGGATAAACTTTTGTTTACAAAGATTAAGCCCATTATATGTCATTATGCAAATAGTGATGAAAAATAGAATGAATCTTTGTTTATTCCGCAGTATTGGTCTTTCCCTGAGCCACATCTTTGTGCATATACTGTGTTGCTCTGTAAGTTCTCTTATGTTGAGCATGGCCAATTGAATTGATAATTTTTGTGGCTAATTCAATTGTGATTTTTGGATACAAATTCATGTTCTCATGTGATTTGATTATGTCCAAAGAAATCCTTCTTTTCTCGTAAAAGTAAGGTCGCTCTTGTTGTTCTTTCGAGAATGACATTTTATGGGGGAGAGTTCTTTTTGAACTTGTGCTTAATTGCAAAATCTTTGTGGGGAATGCAGCTGTGGAATATTGTAGGAGTTATCTTGTATCTTTATAAACTCCTTGATGAATGCATTTAGCTTCGGCTATATGATTGCATCTAAATAAGTTGGTATGTTATTCTATTTTGGTCATGAAGTATCTCTATGAAAATTTCATGAGAATCCCACTAGTTTTCACACCTTTGCCAATTTATATTGACAAAAAGGGGGAGTATTAATGTGTAGTTTCATACTACAAATACATATGGTTTACGGATCATTATGTAAGGGGGAGTGGTTTTCATGTCGAGATTAAGTATTGACTTAGGAGGAGTAATACATATCACCATAGTATTGTTGTCAAAGTTGTGATACAATTGAACTTTGATGCTATGTAATGATATTATGACATTGCATAACAATGATTGAGAGCATTTGCTTTCTCATTGTTATCGCTACGGATCTTCAACAACTATGATGCTAAGTTGAACACGTTTAGAATCATGGAGTACTTGGAAGTGACAAAGATTTGGAGTCATGTTGAAGATGCCAAGGAGATCAAGCATTTGGATGAGAAGCTACAAAGTTTTATTTATTTTGTAATCCATATATATTGATAGTTTTGTTATTAAAATTTACAAAGGTGGAGATTGTTAGAGCACTGCTCGGTCGTACTCGCATGTGTTGCTATCTCAAGCATGTTTGTCAATGTTAGTGATCAAAACTATAAGTCTTGATTTCTAGTCTACTTATAGATGTCTCGGACTAGGACATAGATTGTGTAGTTTAGCCTTAGACTTCACGGCGTTCATCATTTGAAGACGAATAACTACTAAGGAGATCTTGTGGAACTTCATCAACAAAAGGTATGTGGAGACTGAAACTCATCTATCACTTGGAAAGTCTATTTCTACTCCATCTCCTATATTGGGAAATAAGTCGTGTTACGATATAGTTTTCTATTATACAAATTTGAGATTTCGAGCTGAGTTTAACTCGCTTACATATTTCTCGGAATATGTGTTGGAAAGATTTCGCTTCGACCAAGTTCATCTTATATTCTTGACGCAAGTCAAAAGATGATCATGTGAAAATTTCCGAGTAACATCTGACATACTTTGTGTGATACAATCATCTGGTGTAGACTTGGAATGCTTCGTTATGATTATTTCAATAACTTGAAAATTGCTTTGATGCTAATAGTGTGTGAAAACGGCTATTGTCATCCTCTAAGAAAGTTTCAATGATTTAAATAAGAGTTTAGAACATTTAACCATTATTGGATATGACATGTTGTGTACTCTTGCACATATGTAATCCATGTCCGGGAACCACCTGTTGGCTTGAGAAATCCGGGAACCTAAGTATACGCACCCATTCGCGTACTGGCGTAAGGTTCATGTCCAAATATTTCTGCTGGGATTGGAAGTACGCGTACCCGTTTGTGTACTGGTGAAACTAAATCTTTGTCCGGGTATTTCAAGTATGCGTACCCGTTTGCATACTTGAAGGTTAAAGTTCTAAAATCGGTTATGTTCATGAACTTAAACATTTATATAATAAAGAATGCAATATTTGCAAACCGTGGCTATAATGTTAATGAATTGTCAAACCGATTTTTCTTCAATTGTGTTCTTGTATACTTCTATGAGAATATAGAAATTGAACAACTCTTTAACTAGTTTCATTTGAGTCATTTGAATTAGTTATGGTTAAGATGAATAAGTTTGATATGAGAGTGATCATATGGCTAACTTCGGTTAACTATTGTTGAGCCAACATGGTGTACACATTTAGGTACAGTTACATAAACCTAAATGAGGGTACATTTCATTTGTGTGTAACAAGCTAAGTTCGATCTAACGGTTGAAAGATATTAGCTTGGTTGAATCAGGTTTTTCATCTAACGGTGAATATTTAATGTTTTGTTACCAAGGTAACTTAGATTGCAAACCCTGATTTCAAAACTATATAAAGGAGAACTCTAGCAACTGGGAAACCTAATCCCCACACTTCTATGTGTTACTAGTTGCATAGCTAGAGTCGATTCTCCTTTAACCTTAGATTTCTCACGAGACCCCATAGGTTAACGACTTAAAGACTTCATTGGGATTGTGAATCTAGACCCAACTATTTTCTCTGTAGTTGCGTGATCTGATCTTGCTGATTCTATCGTGGTTGAGTGCAATTGTAAGAATGGCTTGAGATTTATATCTCCGATAGGAAAGATGGAAAAGTAATCACAAACACCTTCGTCTCATTGTTTTTGTTTCCACAATATCTTGTTTCATTAATCGATTAAGATTATTGTGAGGTGATTGATAATACTAGGCTGTTCTTTGGGAATATAAGACCGGTTTATCAATTGGTTCCTGTTCACCTTGATTTATCAAAAGACAGAAAAAAACTCATAGGTATTTCTATGGGAGACAGATTTATCTATTCCAATAGACTTTTTTGTGTGAGACAGATTTGTTTATCAAGTCTTCGACTTTGGGTCGTAGCAACTCTTGGTTGTGGGTGAGATCAGCTAAGGGAATAAAGTGCGCAGTATCCTGCTGGGATCAGAGACATAAGTAACACAACTGTACCTTGAATCAGTGTGAGATTGATTAGGGTTAAACTATAGTCCAGTCCGAAGTTCATTGGTAGTAGGCTAGTGTCTGTGGTGGCTTAATACAGTGTGGTGTTCAAAGCTGTACTAAGTCCCGGGGGTTTTCTGCATTTGCGATTTTCCACGTTAACAAAATCATGGTGTCTATGTTATTTCTTTTCCGGATTATATCTTGTTATATAATTGAAATATCACTGGTTGTGCGTTGTATTGATCAATTAGGAAATCCAACCTTTGGTTGTTGATTGAAATTGATTGATCCTTAAACATTGGTCTTTGGTACCGTTCAAGTTACTTCTCTTATATTCAATCGGGCTCTCAAATTTGTATTTGTTGATTGCAAATTGAATTAAGAGTTAGAGATATAAACTCTTGTATATACTTTTCTCTAGATTGAGTCTGATTGTCTAGTTGATTCTCTAGAAAGTATATTGGAGTAAGTCCTCTCAGATTGCCAAACGAATTGTTGGGTGTGGTTGTTGTACCCCCGCATTTTCACATACCTTTCAAACACTAATTCAAAAAATAATTATCATCAAACTCCTGCATATTACCTACCCATTAGTTTGTGTAATTCCTCTTAAAAGATTATATCTAATCTAATGGCGAACAAATTGAAGTACATATTACGTAGAATCATATCAACATAATCTGCATTTTTGCCAAGAATATGCATCAACAACAACATTATCATTATTCATGCATGATCTAACCGACACAATGCGGTGAATAAAAAATCAAAAACAATCTTTAACAATAACGCTTGACATGTGGAAAGCGTTCGACAGGGTGGAGTGGATTTTTATCCTGATGATCCTTACCCAACTTGGATTTGCAATAGATCACATTGTCTCCAAGGACGTAAGGAGGACGCCTGAAGCTGGATGGATCGAAGTGTTAATTGTATATCAACTACATTTCAGTATGAAGTCTAATAGTAGGCTAGTGTTTGTAGCGGGCTTAATACAAAATGGTGTTCAAACTGAACTAGGTTCTTGGGTTTTCTGCATATTGCGGTTTTCCTCGTTAGCAAAATTTTCGGTTTCTTGTGGGGTTTTTTTTTTCCATATTATTTTATTTATTTTTATAATAGAAATATCACAAGTAGTATGTAAAGCAACCTAGACATCTTTTAAGGTCAAACTTTATAGAAACTACAAGACTCGCTCTTGCATATTTTTGTCTTGAACTAATGATTATAAGACTTGTTCGTGTACAGTTTGGGGACAAACTAGGTTGATTCTTGGATACTGATATTGCGATCGCCCATTTAACTTGTTTACAAATCTAGTACAAGGATCTTTACTGTTGATCTATAATTACTGATTGTAACAAGTTTTTCCATACAGTTTCTCGAGCGAAAATCTTGGTGGTGTACTTGGTACATTCTTCTTTTCAATAAAATTTTCATGAAATCTTTAATGACTATTGAGAATTAATTAGCATCAAATTTTTAAGAATCCATGGACTTTTAACAACGATGGTGTGAGTTCCTCCTTTGCGAGATCATCCAACACATTTTTCATTACCTATTATTAATATCTCAAATCTTGTTTCAAAAAAATTGAATTCGACCAATTAGCTATTATGGCGTGATCAACTAAAGCCTACATATCCACTGATCTTTATGAATGAATATTTCAATTGTTGTTAACATCAAGAACCTACTCCAAAAATTAAAGCATATAATCTAGGAATCAATTTAGCAAGGAAACTATAACTACAAGTGATGTGTTTTATACAGTGGTTAAAAAAGTTCGTTCAAAGACTTGCATAAATTTGATTTTAGACTTAAATGATAAAACTAACTAGCAAATAAAGGAAAGATTGTAATGAAGTTGAGAAATACCGAGGCTCAGGATTCCATCATAATTCGTGTTCATGTGGTTCGATTATCAATTCTTAGATAATTATAGATCTAAAAATAACAATTATTGACTCTGAATCTTTGCCAAGGTAGATTTTATAAAACAACATTATTTGTAAATAATAAGCATGGACTATCAAACACTTAAGATAAGCATAACCCATCAAAAAAAATCACAACTAATTAATAAAAATTATAATTAAAATTAAATTAGTGGAAAAAGTCGTACAAAGAATTAATAGATCGAATTACCACAGTGATGAAATATGGCCTCCTCCATTGTCCCGGTGATGGGATCTAGCTCATCATGTTGGAAACATGCTCAAAATAATAATAATTCATAACTCAAAAGGTATTTAAAATGAAGAAAAAAATAAAAAAGAACAAACAGTAGTTGCAGAAAGCCTTTTGCAAGGAATATGATGTTAATTGCTGAAAGTCTTTTGCAAGTATAAATAGAAAACGTAAATCTATTTAGTTGTTGTATAAACGAATGCTTCTGCGACTGATGTTGGGTGTGCAATGTTCTTCTTCTTCGGTTCTGATGGTGCAGAAAACTCAACTCTACAATTCTTTTTTTTTTCTTAACTGCTCCTGTAGTTGCATCTTTTCTGATGACTACACCTAAGTAGATCTAAAGGATATAAATCTACTAACATTCAAGATTCAAAGACAAACATAATGTAAAGAACATGAAAGTAAAGATTAACACAAGCATATAACGTGGTTTGGCCATGAAGACCTACGTCCATGGGAAAGAATATGTTTTCTTTATTGATTAGGGTTTTACCCTTGAAAGAGCTACAAATATCACTTAGATTTCTCACTCTATCTTTATCTAGATCTCTCTCAGGAATTCTCTGTAGAAAGACCATCTAGTATTACATAAGTTTTCCATTTCCTTCTACAAGGAATGGTATTTATAGGCAAGTTGGACTCGTGAAGGCCTGGTCTCGCCGAGATGATGGAGCTATCATGCATCTCCTCGTTGCTTCGGACGAACTCTATACTATCCCTCATGATGGACTGCTTTGTTCTCCCTCCGAGTTATCTCGCCCTGTTTATCATCGTGTAGCTCCTTCTTGGAGAACCTCGTGATGTGTAACCTCTAGGTTGTAGTATAGATCGCCCGAGCCTTCTGGTACGATGTAAATTCGCCCACGTCTCTTCTGATCCTTCATTAAATGCAGTCATTCTTTTTAGACTTGACTGTCTGGATCGATTAGACCACTCCTCACACGCGTCATTCATGTAACGCTTGTAGCAGGTGTCTCGATTCAGATGAAATCAGCTTTATAGAGTATGATTCTATGTTTCCACCTTATCATCTTATCATGAAATCATCCCTTGAGATGTTGACACGTGGCCATCGGGTTATTTACCCTCACATTTTGCTCCTTTTATTTGAAACTTTCCAAGGGCATGATGGGAAGAAAACTTCGTAACTGTCCCGTCTTTATCTCCATGTCCGAGGCTTCCGCCATGTCTCACTTTTAGTGCGCTTTTACCTGTTGGACTTGAGGCGCAGGTTGGTGGTCCATTGGTTTCTTATAAAATCTTTTGGGAGAAGAGAATGATGTCTTTATTTTCTGTTTTCAGAATTTAGAACTTTTTCATTCTTTCTCTCCTCTGTCTTTTGCTGTTCCTTTTTAACTTCTTGTCTCCTATAAAGAAGTTCATTATCGCTAGGAGGAATTCTCCATCTCGACCTTCAAGACGGTATGGCCTCTTTTATTTGTTCTTCTTTTCGTTTTCGTTGGTGGTTTACGCCATTATTTTGAACTGTGAAGTTCCTTCGTAGTTATCATGATTGCTCTAGTCAATGGTTCTTGCCATTACTTTTTAACTGTGAAGTTTTTTCGGGGATCGCCATTGTTGTCTCCACCTTTTATTATTTTTCGCCGGTTTTCTACGGCGTAAGTTCCGACACCCCCCCTCCCCCCCTTTTTGTTTATCTTTTGTAGTGCTGATAAGAGACCGCTAAGGGCTTCGAGCACCGGTCGTTCTTCCGGCATGTCTGACGCTTATTTCTTGGAGATGATAAAGATTAAGCATCATCTTCAAAGATTTAAAGTTACTTTTGCTACCCCGGAGGGTCAAGTCGGCGTCTTGACAAACAAACTCTTTGAGGATAACCCCTGTGATCCCAACAAGATTATCATGGCGGCGGGTCAGCTCGATGCTGGGCTTCGCCTTCCTCTGTATTTCCCACTAGATTCTTTTTAGTACGAGGTGCTTTGCCTGCTTAGTCCCCAGAGAGCTATTTATCATCCTAATGGCAATTTTTACAGGATCGCCCAAAAATGTGCTGGGTGAAGTCAAGGCAAGGTTACTGAGCACGAGATGAATGAGTTCATCCCTTCTTAGATGGATTTGTATACACCTGCGACTTTTGTGGAAAACTATTGGTGCCAACAGTGCGATACCTTTGAGGGCTTTGGAGTTGGAATTTCTAGATCTCAGCGACCTCTCCGAGGTCCTCCTCTTATGTCCGATTTGGATCCTCCCAATCCCAGCAACCTTACATTTCGCAAGACTCATGATTCTAAGTGGTTTCTGGCTCCTCTTCGTGCTGTGGGGCCTTATATTTTTGGCTGGGATGAGATTGGAAATGTCCTTTCTAGGATTCCTTAGATGCATAATCATCTGCCACCTTATAGGCCATGTGATCTTAGATGGGCCCCTTCCCGTAGGCGTTCATCACAAACTACTTGATCTGCTGAGGATGCTAAGGTAGAAAATACTGTCTTAATGTTTTAACGTATATATACCTTTCCCCTGTTTTATGCCTTAGCATCTGATGTTGTTGTATTGTTTGAGTAGAGGAGAAGAGCCGTTGATGGTTCTGGGCCATCTATTGCTCCCATGGAGGTTGCAGAACATGCATTGGAAGTTGATATTGGTGCGTTGTTTGGCGAGAATGAGATTGTAGACCTTGGTGAAGGATTTTTGGGTGATATGGAGCACGCATTGTTGGATGAGGCTGCCAATCTTGATGGCACTACCATTATATTAGAGGTGGGGATGCCCCAGGCGAGTAATCTCGCTGATGCGTGTGTTCTACCCGATGTAGGTGCTCGGGTTAGTAGCGGTGTTGGTACTGGTGTACCAAGTACTTTTTCTGGCGGTTTTCCATCTGCTCATTCTAGTTCGTCTTTCACCGTCTTTGGTGGTGGATCCAAGGCAATGAAGATGTTATGCTCGGCTGAGCGAGGACGAGCAAGATCGTATCTTAACTTCTTTTCCTAAATCCGCTCAGCATCAGCTTGTGTAGGCGGTATGTATTTGACTATACTTTCAATAGTATGTTATTTATTGTTACCTCAGTTAAAGTGTTTCTAACTGGTGATGTTGTCTGATTTACTAGAGAAATAATCTGAGGGTTGGTATGCTGTCCGAGACTAGTGTTGCTAGGAGGCGAACTAGAGATGCAGAGCACGAGTATCAGAATCTGCGTCTTGCTGTGGAGATGGAAAAGCAAGAGACTTTGTCCTTTTGCCAAGATAATAAAGAACTTGAAGGTATTTATTTTTTCCTTTTTCTAAGTTTTCATCTCCATTGTAGGTTTTAGAGTTCCGAATTAGTCCCCTCTATTGGTAGCCACCATCAAACGTTTGGGGAAGAAGGTAGATAATACTGGTCATAGGCATGCTAGGGAACTGTGCAATCTGAGGCTCGATGTGAGCTCTCTCCAGTGCAAGATTGATTCCTTAGAACATGAGAATGCATAACTTCAGAAGGATGTGGACATTCATCGATATCGCATCGTTGAGCTTCGTGCGATGCTAGATAAAGCTAAGCAGGTGGCTGTAGCTCGCTCATATGAGATCAAGCTCCTCCGAACTCAAAAGGATGGGTTGATTGAGTGGCAATCGGACCACATGCCCCTGCTTGCGCAGGCATAGGATGACAGAGAAGAGTTAGCACGTCTCAAGAGAGATTTTATCCAGCTTGAAAAGGAGCGTGATAGACATATGTTATCGTGCCCGGCTGGCGATGCTGCCATAACTCCTGTTGAAGCGCAGATTAGTGCTTTAGATAATCAAAAGGCCCAAGTGGAACAAACCTTAACTTCAATTTTAATTGAACATGAAGGTTTCCTATTAGCGGCTTTTGATTTTCGTTCACCTTATGCTTTTATGAGTTATTTCTGTTATATTGAATCTCTCCTTTTACTTCTCTTTCAGAGGCTCGTAAGCATAATACGGAGTTGGAGAGGTAATTGGAGGAAGTGAAGGTGGCAAAACAAAGTCTCGACGAAGAGCTTAATGAATTGGTGAGCAACCATGAGGAAGAGCTGGAGGCTGAGCGTGCTGACAAGAATCAGAAGTTGAGCAATCTTCATGCTGAGTATAAGTGAATGCCTGCAGAACTGCCGTCCTTCGTGAGCGTCAAATGGTCGCTGCTGCTGCCAATGTTGTGGTTCCACCTCCGCCTGTCGAGCCCGTGTCCGAGCAAGCTGCTCCTGGAACTGCCGAGGGCGAGGATCGGGTGGATATTGAGTAAGGTGCGCCTAGCGATGGGAAGGTTTAAGTCCGTCAGTTCTTTTGCTCATATAAGCTTTGTTTTTCTAAGAACTTCTTTTTTTCTCCTTTTTCTGTTTAAACCTCATGTTGTTTTTGAGGTATTGTTTGGGAAGACACTATTTGGTAAGTCCTCGTGCTCCTTGCGAGGCAACGTGTAATTGGTTTGATTGGTTAGTACGCTAACCGAGTCCTCTTCTGTGTTGGAGGCATTATTTTTCTACACATACTTTGATAAGTCCTAAAATGTGGGAGGAAATGATACTTTCTTTTGAAGCAGCTGTTTATATGGATGATAATTTCCTTAGTTGAATTACATCACATGATGTGTGTATTTTTGTGGCTCCCGAGGGGTTTTGTGTATGCTGTTGGTCCAACCATGGGTGACAAATCCAAGGAGTGATCAGTTCCTTAATTGGATAGGACATCTCTTACGGTGTTGGGCTTTAGGCATAATACATTCCCCTTCTCTCCTTGGTATGGTGCCTTTATGGGCTTAGTTTTTCTTTTAGTGTCCTGTTTAGGTTACACTTCCCCCAAGATTAAATGATCAGTTGTGTGAGTCACTTGTTTATTAACCATTGTTTGGAGGGAAATATCTCGGTCAAGTGATTCTTTCCTTAGCCAAAGGTAAGTACCTTGATTCTGGATATCTCCTGTTATGGCAGGACATCACCCGATTTGCGATCGTGATGGCATTACCTTAGGTCTATTTCCGTTTCAGGTATCTTAGGGTGTCCCCCGCTTCATCTTTCTTCATTCGTCTAGATGGCATTGCCTTAGGTCTGTGTCCATCTCCGGCAGCTTAGGTATTTTACCCGCATCATTCATTGTAGAATGGAAGGTGTGGCTAGCACCGTACCATAATCTTTATGGGATTTTGTGATAATGCAAATATGGTATGATTATGCAAGAACAAATAAAACAAAAAGCAAAAAATTGTAAGAAAAATAAATAAATCAAAGTGAATCGAAAAAGGGGTGCAGAAAATTGCAAGAAATAAGTACACAAAAGGAGTAATTTTATTATTCTCAAAAGAGGGTCCGTAAGCCCTTAGTACACTCAAGTAAGGTTTCATGACCTTTTACAAGTAAGGATTCAAATCCTATTTTCAGATTTTATCTTCCGAAGCGATGAGCTATTTAAGCATTGTATTTCTTGAGGTATTTGATGTTCTGGGGGTGCTCTAGTTCTTCCCAATTAGGTTTGGGAAATCTGTGTGCTCCATCACATGCCTTGGCGATGACTGTGAGTGGTCCTTCCCAGATGGGAGTAAATTTTCCTTCCTTGCGCTGGTATGGCGGGATCTCACGCCAGACTTTGTCGCCTGAGATAAATCGCCAATGATGAACACGTTCGTTGTATTCTCGGGCCGACCTCCAATGGTATTTTTCCATTCTCCGGTGGACTATTTCTCGGTTGTCCTCGAGGTTGTCTATCTTAGCGAGTATCGCTTCAGTTGGCACGATCGCTTCTATACCACGTGTGAGAAAGAAGGGGGTCATCCTTGTTTCTCCTCTTCGTGTGTCCGATAGGCCCGTAGTACATTACGTAGTTGTTCATATCGGCTAGTCCCATGTTCGCCTATCTTCATCCTGAGCATGTCAGCGATAGCTTCGTTAGGGTAACCGTTTAGACTTTGGGGAGTGGAGAAGGCATTATGCTCCTGATTTTTCTCTCCGAATGAGATTCGGTTATAACCCGAGTATCCGTCTATTAGGGACAGTAGTCCGCATTCAGATGTGGCTTCCACAAGCTGATCGATATCGGGAATCGGAAAGATGTCCTTTGGACAAGTCCTATTAATGCAAAGTCGTACTTCTTCGTTTTTCTTGGGTATTATCACCATGTTAGGCATTTGTTCTCCTCAGACGACTTCTGATGCCTCTGTTTTCTTTAGTTCATTTTGAATTTCCTGGTGATACTCCGGTGTCACCTTTCGCATCTTTTGCCTCATAGGCTTGTGCTTTGGATCTTCTTTCAAGTGGCCTTAGCATACTTCTGGATCTATCCAAGGCATACCTCCCATGTGTCTTGCAGAAGCATTGGAGTATTCTTTTGATGCTCGTACGAGATTTTCTTCTTCCTCTCTGTCGAGGAGAGTTGCAATCTTAACCATTCCCAGGTTTTCGGTTGTTCTGTCGTTTATTCCCTTTGTGGGTTCTACGGCCTATAGGTTTGTATTGATCTCTCCATCATTGGAGAGGTCCTATAGTTGCTCTAAGAGCTCCTTAGATAAGTCTGAGGCTGGTTCGTTATTCGAGTGTCTTGCTTTGCTTGTCACTGCTACATAAGCATTGATATCAGCCTTTCTTTTAGCATTCTTGACCCTTTTCTCCTTTGTTTTTGGGGGTTTTATCTTGTTCTCGTCATTCTGTACGTCCATGTTGTAATAGTACTTGGCTTCGCCTGAGTCTCCAACGATCTCTGCGATCCCATGGACCCAGGATCGAGGCAACTCCTTAATCCCATGGACCCAGGATCGCCCGACAATGGCTGTGTAGGGTGAAAGTACATCTACTACACAGAAAGTTGTTAGAGTAATGATTTTTCCTACTCGAATTTCTAAGGTGACCTTACCTCTTGGGCGGGTCGATGAGCCATTGAAGCCAAATATGTTATAGGTAGAAGGGAGTAGGCATTCGTCTCTAAGACCCATTTGCTTGAATGTTTCATAAAACAAGATTTTGACATAACTTCCTACGTCTATTAGTATTTTAGGCATGTCCCATGGAAATACCTTAGGATTTTCTTCCTCTCCCTCCTGCTCAGGCAGTGCGATAGCCATCGTAACCACTAGTGGATCATTGTGGTTTCGTACTTCATCTGGTGCCTCAAAGACTGAAAAACTGATAGGTATTTTCATTCAATCCTGCATAGGAGGTTCTTTTTCCACAATAAAGACTTCGTCACCTTCGAAGTTTCGCTTGTGGATTCGTCTTGTAATACTTTCTTCAGGTATGGGAGCAGTGATAGCTGAGTGCGATATCGTATTGCATCCCAAGCATTGTTCCTCGCGTGGTATTTCTACGTGATATACGGGTGTTCCCACCATTGGTTGGATCGCTGGATGTGCGATGTACTCCTCGAGTTTTCATTCATCAATCATGTCTTGCACCATCTTCTAAAGATCTCTGCACGAGTCCTTCGTGTGGCTATAGAACTGGTGAAGCTCGCAGAAGTCTGTTCTATTCTTAGCGCGCTCGGGATGCTGTCCTCTATTCCATGGGTATGTGATCTTACATTTCCCATCGATCTTCTTAAAGATCTCGGATATAGGTGTGTTTAGTTTCGTGAAGACTGGGTCTACGAACTTTCCCTTCTTTTGTTGGGCTTGGTCTCGCCCTTTTCATCCTCCACTTTGATGTTTATCGAACTGGGTAGATCCGTTGTTGGATCGCCCTGCTTTGTTGGGATGACGCTTGAGGGTTCTGTGGTTCTACCACATTTGATATTCTATTGGTTCCTTTTACCAATTTGTCATAAGTACCGTCTTGGAGTTCTTCAATATTTATGTAGTCTTCTTGAATCTCTCTAAGTTTCCCTAGATTGGGTGGCATGGTCTCGTATATGCGGACAAATATGGGGTCCGTCTTTCTTAGACTATTTTTAAAGCCCAAGATCGCGTAGGCCTCAGGGACTCTTCCGATCTAGGCACATAATTTTCTCCAAAGAGTTACCAGTAAGCGAAGTGACTCGTTCGGTCCCCTAGATAACTGGAACAGCATGTCAATTTCGGGTTTGACTCGGCTGTTATGTATTTATGTTTCTAAGAACAACTCGGATAGATGGTCAAACGATTGAACTGATGCCTTTGTAGGTTATTGAACCACATTAGGGCCTTGTCTTTTAGACTGTCTGGAAAGAACCT
The DNA here is from genome assembly GCA_023531105.1 of Papaver atlanticum. Classification (NCBI taxonomy): domain Eukaryota; kingdom Viridiplantae; phylum Streptophyta; class Magnoliopsida; order Ranunculales; family Papaveraceae; genus Papaver; species Papaver atlanticum. Next base: position 103,713 of record JAJJMB010008936.1, on the reverse strand, counting down.
ACACATCACTACCTCGTAGTGATTCCACTGTGTCAATGTCATGCGATAAGATCTGAGATGTTCGATTGCATCGTCGGTCCCATTGAAGGGAGTTGCAAACATTTGGAGCGAGCATTTCCTGGGAAATGGTTGGGCTAGTAGACTCTCCGATAAGGGAGACTGTCCAGCCTCTTGCAGTACTTCCTTCAACTTTTTTCCTTCTTGTTTTCCTGTAGCCTCTCTGCACATCGCTTCGAGTTGACAGAGTCGGACTTGTAATTGGTCATCATTGTGCCTCGTTTCGGCCTTCTTCCTTCGCCATTGCGCTCTTTCGGGCGAGTAGGAAGCTTCTGGATGGCGATATCTTGATCGCCCTGAATCCTTGTCTGATTGCTCGGTGTACGTCACTATTTTAGAACAAGTTGACTTTGAAGTCTCCCCTCGCTTGGGGTCTATGACTGCGCGGTTCTCGGCCGTGCAGTTGGTTTTTACTTCGTCCTCCTTTTTCTTTTCTCGTCTATGCTTGGGATCGACATCGGATGATCCCTAGGACGGGATTTCTTCCTCATTTAGGACTTCTCGGCTTCTTTTCGGAAAGCGCTCTCCTGTTTCCTCATCCGAGATGTCAGGGATATGCACTCGCTCATCGTCCTGTAAGTTATCAAAAGGATTCTCCTCCTCGGGGGTCTCCTCTATGGCAGTGAGTTGCACCTTTTTCTTTATTTTGCGTTTCCTCCTGCGGTTTTTTCGTTCTAGCCTCCTGTTATGTCTCTCTAACTTTTTCATTCTCTCATCCTGCTCCTCTTGAGCTTTCAGGATGGCTGCGATAGTAATAGCGGTATCGCCGAGGTTAGAAGGTTCGCCTTCCTTCTCCTCATTGTTTACTGCTTGCCTTGGCAAACGATTCAACCCTCCTGGTTGAGTTAAATGGATATCATTATGTCTTTCGAAGGGATTTCCCTCTTCATCAGAGATTGAGTTATCGCTTAACCCCTCCCGATATTGGCTATTGGGTTGTCCCTCTCCTGGGAGTACACCGTTGTGCATAGTTTCACCGAGCTCCATCTCGTCTAGGCCTCCAGATAGGGCTCCACCAGTTTCACCTTGGCTCGTGCGAATGGATCGTATCGTCACCATCGCCTTACCTGCGATATATGCAATAATGCTCAACTTGTCTTTTCTTATAAAAAAGTGGGACCCTATATTTGCAGGTCACGTGCAATTACTAAGTCATAGTTCAGACTGGATAGATAAGTTTAGGAAGACTTTGCAGTAAATTTTGGAGACATGCGAAGATGTCAAAAAATTCCCTACTTGCACAAGGTTTTGGTGATGGGAAAAAGGTGTTTTGCTTGTCTCTCTACTTGAGAAAAATACCTCCTTCTACACGTCATACCTTTATTAGGAAAAATTCAAGTTTATGACTATTGAGCATATCTTCCCATTTTAGGAAATATTTCTCATCATCTTTAAACTTTGATTTTGAACAAACTTTGAGTTTGATGAATGATTATGTACTCATTAACCCTTCCCCTTGACTTAGAGTTAGATTTCTCAGAAGAATATTATGGATTATCTTGAGTTTCTTAGAAGATGAAAAACATCATGAACAATTCGTCTTTTCAACTTTCATAGGAAAATATTTTCCCTTGACAGTTTACTGACTAAAACTTCTTCCCATCCCTTTCATGGAGGAGATCGTTTGAGCGCCGAAGTGTTTAAAACTCCATTTTCACTCCGATCTTCAACTCTCCTGAGCATCTTGAGGAAGATATAAAAAACCCTAAAAGGATGAAAATTTTGAAGAAAACTATTGAAAAGGATGTAGATCTGTTGATTTTGAGGGTCTTCAAGACTTCAAAAATCGTGTAGGCTGTGTTGAGTCTGAGCTCTACTCATAAATTCTAACAGAGTTCTACACAGTGGCATGAAAGCCACTTCTCTCAAGGAGATTATGAAAATAATATAGAGCTGTTACTAGGGAGGTAGAATAGATCTTCATACCTCCCTGTTTCTAGCGCCAAAATGTAGTTGCATCTTTTCTGATGACTACACCCAAGTAGATCTAAAGGCTATAAAGCTACTAACATTCAAGATTCAAAGACAAACATAATGTAAAGAACATGAAAGTAAAGATTAACACAAGTATATAACGTGGTTCGGCTATGAAGACCTACGTCCATGGGAAAGAAGATGTTTTCTTTATTGATTAGGGTCTTACCCTTGAAAGAGCTACAAATATCACTTAGATTTCTCACTCTCTCTTTATCAAGATCTCTCTCAGGAATTCTCTGTAGAAAGACCATCTAGTATTACATAAGTTTTCCATTTCCTTCTACAAGGACTGGTATTTATAGGCAAGTTGGACTCGTGAAGGCATGGTCTCGCCGAGCTGACGGAGCTACCGTGCATCTCCTCGTTGCTTCGGACGAACTCTATACTATCCCTCGTGATGGCCTGCTTGGTTCTCCCTCCGAGTTATCTCGCCCCTTTGTCATCGTGTAGCTCCTTTTTGGAGAACCTCGTGATGTGTCACCTATGGGTTGTAGTATAGATCGCCCGATCCTTCTGGTACGATGTAAATTCGCCCACATCTCTTCTGATCCTTCATTAAATGCAGTCCTTCTTTTTAGACTTGACCGTCTGGATCAATTAGACCACTCCTCACACACGTAATTCATGTAACGCTTGTAGCAGGTGTCTCGATTCAAATGAAATAAGCTTTATAGAGTATGATTCGATGTTTCCACCTTATCATCTTATCATGAAATCATCCCTTGAGATGTTGACACGTTGCCATCGAGTTATTTACCCTCACAGCTACCGACCCCAAACTTTCTATAATACTTCTTGTGATACCCAACACCTTTTATATACTCCACACGCCGATTATAACTCTCAAAAATCTTCGATATTTTTTTCTTCTTCTTCATGGCTATGTCACGAGATTATTTCTCTTCTCTGCTTTGTACGTGTTTATCGTACGCATAATTGCTTCAACATGTTGCCAACATCTTCTAAGTCTTGATTAACTCTCTCCGGCTACACGCCAGTTTCCCAAATTTAGAAAATCATACCCGATAAAACATTCTTCCCTGTTTTACTTTAATTGGGATTGAAGAAATTGCCTATAACATCCGTGTTTAGTCCAAACAGGTCCATTAAAACAAAATCCAGCGATTGAGTCTCTTTAAAACTACCCCAAAATTCGAACCTTAAATCAGGTTCGTGAAGAACAACTTTCCCGCCAAAACTTAAATTTCAAATGGAGAAGATGGGCTCCCCTTATCCTTTTTCGGTGTCCCTTTAGCAATTTTAGTTACAAATAACAATTCCTGGGATACGAATAGCAATTTGTGTGCTACAAGTAGTAATTCTGGGATGTAAATGGTAAAAATATTGGAAGCCTTTATCAACTCCTCCGGGTACCTTTAACACTTTTTGGGGAGCCTTTAGCAATTTTCTTAGGAGGTTCACAGACCACTTTTCGAGCAACTTTTTCCGCAAAAACTTACTTCTCCAAAAACACCTACAATTACATAAAATAAGAAAATAAGCACAAAATCGAGTACCAACATTACAGAGAATTGAGATCAAAATAAACACATAAATTCGTCTATCAAGTACCCCCAAACTTATTATTTTCTAGTCAATCAATCCATAAGATGTTTTTGTTAGAAAGTTTAGTCGGCTAACGAGCTTGAGGGGGCGCAACATTTCTGTGGGCTTAGATAACCATACCTCTTAGTTGTGGTTTTTGGAAGCAATGGGTCGCAACTGCACACCCTTGCTTCACACAGTAGATTCGCCACTGGTGCATCATTCTGTTAATTATCATCAAATTTTCCATAATCCATGGCCTTTTAACAACAACGGTACAAGTTCTTCCTTTGCAAACTCTACCAACACATTTTTCATTACCTTTTACTAATATCTCAAATCTTGTTTCGTTGATACTTATCGTCAAGAACCTTAGAATCACCTCCAAAACTTAAAGCATATAATCTAACTTTAAATGGCCTTATTAAAAAAGGGATTGGAGGTCAGTTTGTTGCCCGGCTTCCATCTAACTCTTGTAATTCTTCATCTCTCATAAATAAAGAGTTTTTTTTTGTTTAAAAAAAGAAAAAGAAAAAAGAAAACAAACAAACAGAGCATCAACAATAATCTCACCCCACTCACCTCACAAATGCAACATATGGTAAGCAAACAACAAGATACATTAAGCACCACAGTCCGCCTTTCGGGAAAAAACAGCAACAACATAAAGCGCCCAATAGTCGTCTCCTGGATGGGCCTCAAAGGGAATGGGGAAGCATCAACAATTTTGAACGGTTGCTTCATTCAAGTGTCAACTACCCTGAACACAATAAAGAGAGCTTCTCTGTTCCTCTAAAATCGTTGTCACCTAAACTTAATCTATAAGCAACTTAATAGTACATTGAAGTTGATTCATTTTTTTCGAGTTCTTACATGTATAAATCATATGCAGAGGTACCTGCTTCTCCTATAGTGTAGTTAAAATGGTCAACCGCTTTCATCCACAATTTCCACTTGTCTTCTCGTATTCTCTTAAAGATTTGTCGGCTTTTAGCAAGCTGTCTTGTGTGTTTGTTTTCTCCCATTGATGGGTTCACTGAGAACGAACAAAAAGAGATATAAACGTCTTTAATTGTGGAATAAGATATTGTTTAATTAGTAAAGATTCTTGCATCTAAAACAAATTTGCATGTTACCTTTTTTAGTGAAAATATCCATATACAACCTCGTCAATACCCTATAAGACTTGTTATCGATTTCCATTCTCTAGGCTAAAAGGTATCATCATGTTTTTTTCATCACACAGTACATCTTCAATTGTTTCTTCTCTTTTCGTTGTATGTTTGTTCACCGCAACAACGACCGCAACAAGAGAAGTCTGGAATAATATGTATAGCGGTAATGCTATCAGTGTTGAAGAGATTTGTTCTCGGACAAAAAATCCGACTTATTGTCGTAGAGTGTTAGCAGATATTCCAGATTTAACGCAAGAATACCTTCTACATACTGCGTTTCTAGCAAACAATTGGGCAGATGCTAATGCTACACACATATATAACCAAATAACAGATATCCTACGAAAAGCTACTAATGCTCAGAAGGGTCATCTTGAGTATTGTCACCGGCTTTATTTCTCTTGTATGCACAATATTTTTGCTTCTTTGAATGCGTTGGGATCTAGGGACTTCTTTGGATTTAAAAAGCAGGCTACTGCATTTGCAAATTATGCAAGACTTTGTGAAGAATCTTTTGGATCACCTCCATCTACACCATCTCTCTTGACGAAGCAGAATAAGGAGTTTATTGATTTAGTCGACATTGTTTTGGCAATTACTGATCTTCTTATTCAGGGACAGTAGATGAATGTATGTGATCGTCTGTCCTGTCTACTTTAGGACCGACTTATTTTTTGTAATATCTTTATAATGTGAATTTTTTTAAATCTTGTCTTAATAATAAATAAGGTTCTGTCAAGTAATTGAAATTCTTAATTAGTAGCAATGTACATTCCATGCTGCGCGCGTCTTCTTTTACCCGACATGGGTTCAGTTACTTTAGAAGTCGATTCAAAAACTATTGCAGATGCCATCAATTTTCAATTCCAGGAAACACCGCCAGGCATTAGAAAATTATTAACCACATATAATACCATAAGCAATTAAAATCACGGCAATTCTACACAGACTGCGAAAAAAAACCATGTAAAAACGGCCCCCTCACATGGGGACGGGTCCTGCATCTTAGGTGGTTAGCAGGGGCCATTTATGGGCCCCACCATTGGGAGAATGTGAGTGACCGCGGGTTTTTCATGGTTTTTGTGGGGGTTCGTTGAAATTTTTTGTTAAAATCATACTCCCTCCGTTTCACTTTAGATGATGTTTTTAGAGTTTTCACGCAGATTAAGAAATTGAGAGAGATATGAAGGTTTTCCATCTATACGTTTTTAAACATTAATTGCTATTAGTGCATTTAAAAAAAAAACTTATAGTTCCTAGACAAAATATAAGGGTGTAATTGGTAGTTTTGTGGAAAAATATGAAAACTTTTAAGTATTGTGGAACAAAAATATAACCCTAAAACATCATCTAAAATGGAACGGAGGTAGTATATGCAAATCAAAAGTTCTGAACAAACCATCAAAAACAAATTTCTTTAAAACCTTAGAAATACAATATCGTTATTGATGGTATCATTGCTTTCCAATAGAACACACCACTTTGCTTGTCTAGTCCAGGCCCTCAAGGGGGGTGGAGGAGTCTAGAAAGTAGAAACATTGAATGAAAAAACCTACCACTACATTGCATTTAGGCTGCTTCCACCAAATTCCCATTGCACCGACTTTCCGGACGTCAAATGAAATTCCAAACTAAAGTCTAAGAATAAGAAACAATTTGGAGTCCGTTTGTTTTCTTTCCCGCTCTAGGAAATTTTCCTTGGTATCTCAGCCCCTTTTCCCCAAAATATAGATTACCACTCCACTATCTCTATTCTCTATAAAACCCTCCTTTTCGTAGTCTCACACTTTTTTCATGTTTCCTTGACATTTTCTGTCTTCAAATCGTTTCAATTTCTTCGTCTTCACCCTCTCTCTCATATCTCACTCTGTAGATCTAGAAATTAGGGTTCACAAATTTAAGATTTCAACTCAATTTTCTTCTGTTCCTACCAACAAATGGGTGGAGGAGGAAAAGCACTAGGGATTGATTTGGGAACGACTTATTCATGCGTTGGAGTATGGAAAAATGGGCGAGTTGAGATCATTGCGAACGATCAAGGGAATCGAACTACTCCTCCTCATGTTGCTTTTACTGATACTCACCGTTTCATCGGTGATTCTGCTCTGAATCAGGTTGCTATGAACCCTATCAACACTGTTTTCGGTAAGACACACTATCTTTTTCTGTTCTTCGAATTTGTATTATATGTTCTGCGATTTGATCAATTTAACTTTTGACCTTGAGGGTTTGTATTAATCCGGACACCGTGCACGGTGGTGGTTATGTAATACAAACCAATTGACTAGTGATAAGACATGATCAGGTGTCCTGGTATTGATTGTATTTAAGAGATCTGGACTAATCCTTCGGGGATTAGGCATGCAATACCCTATCAAGTCTCATCCTGACTAGTCCTTAAGCACATTTGGTGCAATTAATTTTGATTAACTGGATTTGTGCTCTTAACTGCTTTTAGAATTACCATCTTTATACCATTTTCCGAGTTTCTTTTCTTTTTATGCAGATGCGAAACGTTTAATTGGTAGGAAATTCAACGATACCACGGTTCAGAGTGATATGGACATTCAAAGTCATTGCTGGAGAAGACAAGAGACCCATGATTCAAGTCAGTTACATGGGCAAGGTTAAAGCATTATCAGCTGAGGAAATGTCATCCATGGTTCTCTCTAAGATGCGAGAAACAGCCGAAGCTTATCTTGGTTCAACTGTGAAGGATGCTGTTATCACAGTCCCTGCTTACTTTAATGATTCTCAGCGTCAAGCTACTAAAGATGCTGGTAAAATCGCTGGCCTCAATGTACTGCGAATCATCAATGAACCAACGGCGGCGGGAATTGCTTACGGTCTTGATAAGAAGGCCACCAGTGTAATCACCAAAAAGGAGAAGGCGAAGGCGAGCAAAGCTGTTGCAGTGAATGTTCTTATCTTTGATCTTGGTGGTGGTACTTTTGATGTTTCGATACTCAACATTAGAGAGGGTATCTTCCAAGTCGAGGCTACATCTGGTAATACACACCTTGGAGGAGAGAATTTCGATAACAGAATGGTTGATCATTTTGTTCAAGAGTTCAAGAAAAAGCACAAGAAAGACATTAGTGGAAATCCGAAGGCCCTTAGGAAGCTGAAAACATCTTGTGAGAGGGAAAAGAGAACTCTCTCGTCCACGACTCACGCAACCATTGAGATTGATTCTTTGTATGAAGGTGTCGATTTTCATACTTCCATAACTCGTGCTAAATTCGAAAAGTTGAACATGGACTTGTTCAAGAAAAGTATGGAACCTGTTGAGCTGTGTTTGACGGATGCTAAGATGGACAAGAACAGCATTCACCAAATTGTGCTTGTTGGTGGGTCCACCGGAATTCCCAAGGTGCAATCTCTATTGCTGGATTTGTTTAAGGGGAAGAAACTCTGCAAGAGCATCAACCCTTGTTGTTTGTTTTGGGTTATTAAAAGAGATGTTTATGATGATTTTGTTAATGGAGAAGTGGGAACTATATTAGTTCTTCTCACTCTCTGTTTTCATTAATTTAGAAGATGATAATTTTTTTCTCTTTCTTTACTTGGTCAAATATAAGACCCAAGCAAAGAGTTACATGTGGACATCTCTTGTCCATACAACTTCTATTACAAACAGATGTATTGTGTCATTACTAAAACAAATACATTGTCATGACATTACAGGAACATTGCATTAACTCTCATCAATCTCCTCCTTAATGTGATGTTCTTCTACTCCTAGTAGTTCACGGAAATGTTGAAATTTACCTTTGGGAAGTGCCTTGGTGAATATGTCCGCCAATTGGTTTTCCGTCTTGCAATACTTGAGTTCTATCTCACCATCTTCAACCGCTTCTCGAATGAAATGGTACTTGAGTTTGATGTGCCTTGCTCTACAATGCTCAACCGAATTTTCGGACATAGCAATTGCTGATTTGTTGTCACAAAAAATTAAGGTGCTTTCTTCTTGTTTTTCTTGAATGTCTTCCATGATTCTTCTTAGCCATACAACATGAGATGTAGCTATTGATGCCGAAATGTACTCCGCTTCCGCCGTGGATTGAGCTACGGTTTCTTGCTTCTTCGATGCCCATGTGAATATACCCGAACCAAGAGAAAAAGCATACCCCGATGTACTCTTCATGTCATCAATACATCCTCCCAAGTCGCTATCACAATAGCCAACTAATTTGACATCCAAATTTCTTGAATACATGATTCAAAAATTCATAGTTCCTTGAATATACCTTAACAACCTCTTTGCCGCGCCAAGATGTAGATGACTAGGTGAACTCATGAACCTAGAAAGCATACTTGAAGCAAACATAATATCGGGTCTTGTGTGTGTAAGGTATAACAAGTTTCCAATAAGACCTCTATAGTAAGTCTCATCAACTTTTCTTCCTCCATCATCTTTCTTGAGTTTCTCATTCACTACAAGTGGTGTAGATGTGGGGTTCCAACCAAGCATACCAAATTTCTTCAACACCTTTTCGGCATACTTGCTTTGAGAAATGAAAACTCCATCTTCACTTTGATGAACTTCAATACCAAGGAAGTACTTGAGCAAACCCATGTCACTCATCTCATATTTCATCATCATTTCTCTCTTGAATTGTTCAATCATATGAACATCATTACCCGTGAAGATAAGATCATCAACATACAAGGCAACGATAAGAATAGACGTACCTTTTGTTTTCACATATAGTGTAGGCTCACTCTTGCTTTTGTTGAAGTTTTGCCTTTTGAAGTATCGATCTATCTCACTATACCAAGCTCTTGGTGCTTGCTTAAGGCCATACAAAGATTTCTTCAACTTGTACACCTTATCTTCTTCTCCTTCCACCACAAAACCTTGTGGTTGTTCTAAATAGACTTCTTCATGTAGTTCTCCGTTCAAAAATGCCGATTTGACATCAAGTTGATAAAGTAACCAACCTTTTTGGGAAGCCATAGCAATCACGGCTCTAATGGTGTCAAGACGAGAACCGGTGCAAAAGTCTCATTGTAGTCGATGTCGGGTTGTTGTGAGTATCCCTTTGCCACCAACATTGCTTTGTGCCTTTGAACCGATCCATCCGCATTGTACTTCACCTTGTAGATCCATTTAACACCAATAACTTCTTTGTCACTTGGCCTTGCTACCTTCTCCCATGTATCGTTCTCGTCGATGACAAAAACTTCTTCTTCCCTAGCATTTATCCAAACCGGTTCTTTTGATGCTTCTTCAAAATTTTCCGGTTCCACCGTACAAAAGTTACATCTTTCATACACTTCACTCAACCTTCGCAATTTATTTGGTTCCGATGGTGATGATGTTGGTGCACTAGTACTTGGAGACATACTTGGAGAAGCTCCTTGTCTTGTATTTGGAGGTGTTTGAGGTAGTTCTTCCTCATCTTCTTCACCTTCTTCAACTTCATTTGTTGCTGAATTTTCTTGCTCTTCATCAACAATAATGGTTCTCTTCTCAAGTTTACCTTCTTCCCAATTCCATGAAGCTCCTTCATCAAACAAGACATCATGGCTTGTGATCATTGTGTTGTTCTTCAAGCTATACAACCTATAACCTTTTGATTGGAGGCTATAGCCAATGAATATACACTTCTCACTTGATTCATCAAGCTTTGTTCTCTTCACCTTTGGAATTTGAGAATAACACACACTACCAAAAACTTTAAGATGCCTTACCGATGGTTTTCTTCCACCCCATGATTCAATTGGAGTTTTATCCCATACGGCTTTTGTTGGACACCTATTCATCAAGTAGACGGTGGTGTTAGCGGATTCGGCCAAAAACACTTTAGGCATGCCCTTCTCATGAAGCATGGACTTCGCCATCTCCATAACGGTTTGGTTCTTTCTCTCGAAAACACCATTTTGTTGAGGAGTATAACCCACGGTTAGTTGCCTTTCTTAGCCTTCATCTTCACAAAATTTATTAAACTCTTTGTTGTTGTACTCTTTGCCTCTATCACTTCTCAAAACTTTGATGTAGTGACCACTTTGCTTTTCAACAAGGCTCTTGAACTTCTTGAAAATGCTAAAAACTTCGGATTTTTTCCTCATGAAGTACACCCAAGTTATACGACTAAAATCATCAATGAATAAGATAAAGTATCTATTACCTCCATGAGTTGGTGTCTTCATTGTTCCACACACATCGGTATGTACCAAACCAAGAAGTTCTTTTGCTCTCCATGCTACACCTTTTGGTAATGGTTGGCGATGTTGTTTCCCAAGTGCACAACCTTCACATACTCCATCCTTGTGGTTGATATGTTGTGGAAGTACTTGCACCATGTTCTTGTTGGAAAGCACCTTGAGACTATTGAAATTCAAATGCCCAAGCCTTTTATGCCATAACCATGTTTCATCAATGGTTTCCATCCTCATTGCAACATTCTTCTCCTTTTCAAATACAATTGGAAAGCTTTTATTCTTCTCCATCTTGATACTCTTCATCACTTGTCTCTTGTCCTTGTGTTTCTTGTCATAAATGGTACAATATCCATCTTCAAAATGGACCGCGTACCCAAGCTCCACAAGTTGCCCAACACTAAGCAAATTTTTTGCTAAGTCCGGAACATATAACACATCTCTAATGTATTTTGCTCCATTGATAGTTTGCACGTAAATTGTACCTCTTCCGTTAGCTTGAACCATGTTTCCATCCCCCATCTTCACTAGAGAATTTATGGATGTATCCATATCAACAAACAAGCTCTTCACACCGGACATATGAGTAGTACAACCACTATCCACAAACCACACTTCACTCTTAGAAGTTTCTACGGCACTTTGACAAGCATAAAACAAGTTTTGTTTTCCTTTTTATTCTTTCTCTTCCACTCTACCGGCATGTTCATCTCCTTTGTATCTACAATCCTTCTCCAAACTTCCATACTTTTTGCAATGATGACATTGAGGTTTTCCTTTGTTCCAACAATTCTTCTCCAAATGACCGTTCTTCTTGCAAAAATTGCATTTTGGTACTTGTTAAGAATCACCCTTTTGGTAGTTGTTGGAGCTTGCTCCTCCTTTCTTCAATTTTCCTTTTACTTTGTAGTTAGATGAAGCATCACCCTTGTACTCGTTTTTCTTCATTGAGTTCAAGTTCATTTTTGATTGAAATGCACTTTCAATCGACTTCTCGGCATGTCGAGACACTCTTTCTTCATAGACTTTCAATTGAGCCCATAACTCTTGTGACTCCAATGTGGAGAGATCTTTTGTTGCTTCCAAAACGGCCACAATGGGTTCAAATTTTTCCGGTAAGCAATTTAAAATCTTCTCACAAATTCTTTTTTCTTCTAGCTTTTCACCACACATCAATATTTGTTTAACAATTTCAATAATTATAGAAGAGAACTCATTCAATGTTTCATTATCTTTCATATGTAGATTTTCAAAATCTCTTCTATATGATTGAAGTTTCAACTCTCTTACCTTCTTGTTTCCTCCATACTCCTTTTGAAGAATATCCCAACCTTCTTTAGCTTTAGGAAAATGAATTACTCTTGGTAGAATAGTGTCTCCAACTCCTTGTTGAATGTACATGGATTCTTTAGCATTCTTCTTCCTACTCTTCTTAAGTGTATCCTTTTTTTCTTGTTCTAGAGTTGAAGTATCTTCAATTTCATCATACCCGTTTTGAACAATCTCCCAAACATCTTGAGACATGAATAAGGTCTTCATCTTGATGGACCAAAAATCATAATTTTCTCCATGAAAAATTGGGATCGAAGGTTGTTGAATATAAAGGTTTGAGTTTCTAGAACTTGCCATTGATTGGGTTGAAGATTAATTGAAGTAATTGGGTTTTTTTCTTTTCTAGATCTAGTTTTTGAGAACTTTGAATCTTGCTGATTTTTTGATTGATTGGGTATTGATTGAATTTTTTTCTACTACCAAGATCAGATTCGATTGATCTTGGCTCTGATACCAACTATTGTTTGTTTTGGGTGATTAAAAGAGATGTTTATGATGATTTTGTTAATGGAGAAGTGGGAACTATATTAGTTCTTCTCACTCTCTGTTTTCATTAACTTAAAAGATGATAATTTTTTTCTCTTTCTTTACTTGGTCAAATATAAGACCCAAGCAAAGAGTTACATGTGGACATCTCTTGTCCATACAACTTCTATTACAAACACATGCATTGTGTCATGACTAAAACAGATACATTGTCATGACATTACAGGAACATTGCATTAACTCTCAACAACCCTGATGAGGCTGTGGCGTATGGTGCTGCAGTGCCAGCTGCTATTCTGAACGGTGAGGCTAGTGAGAAGGTGCAGGACTTGGTGTTGATGGATGTCATCCCTCTTTCTCTGGGTGTTGAGGTGATAGGAGGTGTTATGAGAGTGGTGGTCCCAAGAAACACAGCCATTCCCACCAAGAAACATAAGGTCTACACTACCGCCGAGGATTATCAAACTAACGTGAGTATTCGGGTGTATGAGGGCGAGAGAATTAGAACTAAGGACAATAACTTGTTGGGTACCTTCGCGCTATATGGACTTCCTCCAGCACCTCGTGGCGTTGCTAAGAATACAGAAACCTTTGTTATTGATGCAGACGGTATATTGACTGTGTTTGCTGAGAACAAGGAATCAGGGAACAAGAATATGATTACGATTAAAAAAAACAAGGGGGGGGGGGGGGGGTGTCGTCCACTGAGATTGAGAGGTTGGTTCGAGAAGCTGAGATATACAGGTTAGATGATGAAAAACACGGGAAGAAGGTAGAGTTAAGGAACACCTTTGAGACATATGCATTAAAGATGAGGAACATGGTGAATAATAGCAGAGGGACGCTATCAGTGGATGATCAGAAGAAGATTGAGAATGCAGTCTACAATGCCATTCAGTGGTTGGATAGCACTGAACTTGCTACAATGGAGGAAATCAGCAGCAAAATGAAGGTATTAAAGAATGTATGCGACCCTGTCATAGATAAGTTGTACCAGCAGGGTGTTACTGGTTATGCTGCTCCTTCAACAACAACTAGCAGTGGTGCACCAAAAACCGGGAAAACCCAAAAAATCTTGAGATCATTTGGTTTCTTCTGATTACGATTTATGCCTCGACTCACATAATTGGTTATTGTTAATAGTCTTCTAGTTTATTTTTATCTTTTAATTTCAAAGATAGATATTGCTCGTGTGCTCTGAACCTTTGATGTTTTGTTTCTCATTGAAATCTACATGTTCAGTTGAAACCCATTTATTTTTACAGTAGACATAAGTTTTCACGACTTTTTTTTTCTGGATATTTCATTTTCTACGAATTTCCCATTGTTGTTTCTCATGAAATTTTATGCTGAAGCAATTCAAATTGGATATCATACTATAGGATTTTTCGTTAGAATAAATTTGGGATAGGTAATAATCCCAGTCCTGTAAACGGCCCAACTTTGTGCCACAAAGGTAAATTTTGTGCAAATTTTAACTACCGAGCAATTTCCGGTATGGGTAATGATGACAGTCCTGTAAACGGCCAAATTTTGTGCCACAAGGTAGAGTTTTTGGTCGCATGGCGTTGCAAATTTTGGGGGAAGCCTTACCTTCAAACATACTAGACACAACCAAAGTTAAATAGCACGTCGACTGAACACAACCTGCGGCAGGAAAACCCACGCCAATACCGCTAGCTTGCAATCTGTTACATACGTATTGGTTTTATGTACAGTCTACAGAAGTCGCAATTAATTATAGCGAGAATGAGGAGTTTCAAGTTTAGAGGCGCGTGCTTAGATGCCTAATTTCTGATAGCCGCCATCTTTTGCGTCTTTCCAAAGAAAACTGAAAACAACGCCAATCGCACCTGCAACTCCCATTAAAACCGGTACCCATATATAGTTCAAGATTTCCAGCGTCTGCACAATCCAAGTCAAAAATGTGAAGTCAGATAATCTGACTTCACATTTAATCTGGCTCAGATTCCTACATTTAGCTGCTTCTTTGATTCAGAAGCGTTAATTTGTTGGTTTGGCGACAAAGTGAACCGTACATAAATTGGCATGAGGGATGGCTTTGGCACAACCATGATGTAGAAAAAACCCATCACTCCAGCATGTTTTGTACTACTGCTCTTAGATCCCAAAACCGAAATCTATCCAAAATGTGCTGGTCATGAAGCCACAACAAACTGAAACTACACCATCACAAGGTAGCTTTTTTGGTCGCATTGTGTTGCAGAATTTGGGGAAAGATACGGCTTCAAGCCTTGAGAAAACATATAAAGACACTACCAAACCCACGCCAAGATAGGCAGCTTGTAATCTGTTATTGGTTTAACGTGGATTACAGAAGTAGCAATTCATCATAGAGACAATTGAGGAGTTTTAAGTTCAGAGATGCATGCTTTAGATGCCTAACTGCTAATAGCCTTCCAATGTATTCTTCAATATTTCCAGCTTGAAAACAAGTCAAAAACGTGAAGTCAGATTCCTACGTTTAGCTGCTTCTTTATTTAAGGGAAGGCTAATTTGATCAACCACAAGAGGGATGGCTTTGGCGGTAGTTGATACCAGTCTACACACTTCATTACTGAATCTAAATACAAATTATGGTTATTTGTAGAGAACTGGGTTCTCATATTTGAAGCCTGGAAGTTTTTGATTGAAAAGACTAACATCTGTGCACAGCAAATTGAAACCACACCACCAGAAATTCATAAAGAAAATTGAAACTAAGGCTCAGAATCAACTTCTTCTTATATACATACAGAACCATCAGTTTTTACAACCATATTGAACCCAAAATCATGAAAGATATCACGAAACAAAAGAGTCTAACTTCTAACAAGCAAGTATCTGGCAAAATATATCACATTCAGATGAGACTAATAAGGCTTCAAAAAAGGCAAAAAGGCAAAAAAGTAAATACCTGGTTGATTTTCTCGACAAAACCTGCTGGTACATCATAAACATATTCTAGCTACTTTGCAGGGTCTTGTCCATTTCATTCTCTTTATGATAGGTCTGCATGCATTTTCAAATTCCTTCATCTGCTCGTTGATTTCCTTCAAATCACCCAATTCATTGTTATCCAACCACTGGGAGGCCTTGTTGACCCCAGCATCGATCTTCATTTTACCATCCGATGGTCGCTTGTCAGAGATTGCATTCCTTGTGTCTTTTATGTATTCCTCAAATGTGTTACTCCACCTTCTTCTTGTTTTCTTCATCCTCTAACTTGTATCTCTCAGCCTCTCGAGCCAATCTCTCGACCTCAGCTTTCGAAAACCTCCCCTTGTCATTTGTAATTGTTATCTGATTTTTGCTTCCCGATTTCTTATCTTCGGCGAACACAGTCAATATACCATTGGCATCTATGTTAAAGCATACTGTGAACCGAGGAACACCACGAGGTGCTGGTGGAATTCCTGTCAACTCGAATGTACCCAACAAGTTATTATCTCAGGTTTTACTACTCCCACCTTCATACACTGGAAAGCTGACAGCAATTTGATTGTCAAACTGGGTAACAAATTCCTTTTCCTTTTTAATGGGAATGGTTGTGTTCCTTGGGATAACCACACTCATTTCAGATATCTCTGTCAAAATACCAAGGGAAAGAGGGGTGACATCTAACAACACCAAGTCCTGCAACTTCTCATTAGCCTCACCTCTCAAAATACCAGCTTCCACTGCAGCACCATAAGCCACAGCCTCATCAGGGTTGATGTTCTTGCAGAGTTCCTTACCATCAAAGAAATCCTGCAATAGAGACTGCACCTTTGGAATTCTAGAGGAACCACCAATGAGTACAATTTCCTGAATGCTGTTCTTGTCCAATTTAGAATCCCCCAAACACTTCTCAACAGATTCCATACATTTCTTGAACAAATCAATGTTCAACTCTTCGACTTTAGAACGAGTAATGGGCGCATGGAAATCTAGTCCATCATACAAAGCATCAATATCAATGGTTGTCCGACCAGTACATGAGAGGTTTCTCTTTGCCCTCTCACACGCCTGTTCTCATCCTCCTAAGAGCCTTTGGGTTTCCACGGATATCCTTGTTATGCTTTCTCTTGAACTCTTGCACAAAGTGATTTAACATCCTGTCATCGAAATCTTCTCCTCCCAGATGGGTATCTCCAGTTATAGCCTTGACTTCAAAATTTCCCTTGTTAATGGTGAGTATTGAAACATCTAAAGTACCACCACCAAGATCAAAGATAAGAACATTCCTTGGACCAACACTAGTCTCCTTGGTACCAAGTCCATAAGCAATAGCAGCTGCCATTGGTTCATTTATGATTCGCATTACAGAAAACACAGCAATGGTAACAGCATCCCTAGTAGCATGACGCTGAGAATCATTAAAGTAAGCCGGGACTGTGATAACAGCAT